>CM061132.1:102986132-103013015 GCA_030789695.1 Scilla litardierei
TCTCTGTGTGGAAATTAGTAATTCTCTGTGTGGGAGTTTGACCCCTGTGTAGGGTTGGTTTGGTTCTTGTGTAGGACAAAATCCTAGTGAATATTGGTGTGGCTGGGTGTACCCAAGTTTAGGGAACCAGGTTTATATCTTGTGTTTGCATTTGGATTAATTGTGTTGATTAATTCCTCTTACATTTATTATTTCGCATTTGTAAGTTAAATTTTAATTGCAAAATTTATTGTCATTACTCTCTATTCACCCCCTCTAGAGTGTTTGTTGTTAGTATTGCAAGATAGACAGTCCTTACTATTGGTATCAAAGCGAGTTTATGGCATACAACAACGATGGCATTCAACTAAATCTGTGTCTCATGTAGTTTAAGCCACATGCTAATAAAGTACCATGTTTTGTTAAGTTTAGTATGCATGTCTATGATGTACTGTTTTATTTAGTGGAAGTATGCATAGTTTGCCAAAATATACCAAGTAACATCCCATATTAGTGTAGGCCATGTTGCCATTATGCTTCCTTTCTTAGCTTTAAAATCATTATCATGTGAAATTATTAGGATGGCAATGGTAGTATGGCTAGTAGATTCATGTTAGCCAGTCAATATGCTATAATAGCTATGTTAATGATCTGACGTAAAATTTTCAGTTCTGTCCTGTAGATTCAAAAATTCATATCTACTAATGTAGACCTCCAAATGGGATGACTCAAAATATTTTGAAAATTTCATGAAGTTAACTACAACTCTCTAGAAGGAAGCAGAACCTAGTTTTGACTGTAGGAATGTGTAAACAGAGACTTTACCATAGTGTCCATTTTAGACAGATTCTGCTACATTGTGAGAAAAATTTCTAAACTATCTCTACACACCCCCAAAGGACACAATCTTAGATAATTTGGAAACATAACTTAAGCATCTACAACTTTTATGTTCAGTACTAAACAAGATTATGACCTTAGATAGTTGTTTTAGACCGATATAACATAGTCCAGATTCAAAACAGAATTCTATAGTTTTCACATAAATATCATGCTAAAGTTGTGAAAATTATGGTGCTAAGAATGGTGATATTTATGCTTATGGATCTAATGTTGTTATCCATGTAGTAAATTATGTTATGAGAATAGTTCATGCTTATGGATGTCATGTTATGCTTGTACTATGTCACACAAATGCCATGTTATGCTCCTTATTCTCATATTAGCATACTTTATGACAAGATGCTTCCATACCATGATGTGTTTCATCTTAAGAATGATGGAGTTATATATTAATTGGAAATGTAAGATGTTATAGTTTATGTGAAATTTGTCATGAAAAGAATGGTACCTTAACAGAAATTAACACCACATAGACCAAGTGACACATGGACCAACGTGCCACAGAAATGCTGGATGCCACCTCCTGAATCCATAGGGGACACCTCTTGAATTTTGTATGGTATAATAGTCAACATAGACCTACATGCTACATAGACCAGCGTGCCACGAAAATGTCGGGGCCACCTCTTGAATCCATGGGAGCCACCTCTTGAATCCATGAGTCACATTGTAGGCACGCTGGCATAAATGGGATTACTTAGGTGTTGCATTTGTATTCATAACTATTCATATTTATCATGTGCATATCCGTGATTGTCTGCCTTTACTTCACGCTTATTTAATTCTGTAGCTCTTACTGTTCAATATCTGCATGTGATATTGTTTACTTTCCCTACATGTTAATTCAATAGAACTTATTTACAGTATTTGTTCCTTATGCGTAAATAGTAGACATGTTTACAGTTAAGTGACCAGACCCAAGTTAGGAAGAACAATTCTAAAACTTGACCATACCTAGCGATGTTAGGATTTCCTACAGGGTCACGCGTTGACGTGTCCTATTTATTTTTTCCAGGTTTCAGAGCAGTACAACCATATCAGGCCTGACTTAGGAGTTAGCTTTCAGTTCATGGTAGAGATGGAATCCTCAGAGGATAACCTTTTCAGTTGGTTCTTAGGGTAGTCTAGGGAGTGAGTTGTACGGGTGTGGAACTTTATGTCTTTTGGGGATTTTTCTGGGATTTCTACTGTTGTTCACTTTTGTATTTGAGGATTAGATGATGTAAATAAAGAGGTACATTTGTTTTAATAATAAAGAATGTTGGACTTGTATATAATTGTCTCTTATTTTCTGTTTTGGAGCATTACTTGTACTTTTTAGCAAGTGCACAATGACCTGTATTATTCTTCTTGTAGACTCTCTTCCTTCCTTTTCTTTTTAACATTCGTTGCTCTAGGAATACTTGAAACGGATTTGTACTTTTCGAGTATCCTGGGGATGGGGGCGTTACATTTGGCGGCCCATGCAGGCCACCACCCTGCGACGTGCATAAGGTAGTGTCGGTAATACTCCATAAAAAATAGTTGTGCCTTAAGGTGGGGAGTGGCCTTAGGTCTAGACTGAGACATTATTAGTATAGAGCCCTATCTATAGAAGGCTAAGCAAAAATCTAGTTCCAGGTGGATAGATTGTCACCTATGTGTGACATTCTATGGCGTACACTGCTGTGTACATCGGTGCAATTGGTATGTATTCATGGGTTGGTATGATTGGTCCTATATGTGTGCTCTATGTTGCATATGTAAGGTACATGCTATAGATATTTCTTTACAGAAGTATGTGTATTTTTAATATATAAGCATATGTAAGGATGTTTCTATGTATACATAGATAGAGTATATTGGTATGTGAGGATGTATCCATGTGTGTGTTCGTTATGCATGTCTCTTTTTGTATGTGCATTTATTATGACGATATAAATAAAAACATATGAGTGAGACATATATCTAGCTGTATAACTGTATACTTGTATGTATGTATCTATGTATGTATGTTACTTATGTGACTTGGTATTTGTGCTTGTACTTATGTGCACATATGTCTATGGTGTGAATGCAGTAGGTGCATTTATGGCTATTGTATGAGGGTGGTATAATTAAATGTATGAAGTGATATGAATGTAGGCATGTGTATGTATGTATGTGTTGTGGTTCCTTCATCGTGGTGTATATGAACTTGTAAGTAATATTGCTTGTGTTTGATGTGTTAGTGTGTTGCGTGTATATGTCATGTATACATATTGTATAACTATGTGGAGTACTTGTATGAAAATGTCGTGTACGAATACTAGGGTGTATATATACTCGCTTGAGTGTTGTGTATGTGCAGTGTATGGACGTATATGAGTTACATATTGATATGTGTGGTAAGAGTATATGTAGTGTAGTTTGTATTTCGTGGGTGGGATGATCCTTAGCTCCATTTAACCTTCGGTTAGACTCTTAACTTTAGAAAGTCTGAGGGCAGACTTTGTTTTTAAGGTGGGTAGAATGTAATACCTATTTTCGTATATACTAGTAAAATGTATGTATTTGTACGTGTGAAATTTTTGGGTATTTTTATGAATTTTACATAATTTTCTAAAGACCAAATTATTTTTAAAGAATTTTTTAAACATCATTTGGATTAAATGGATGAGTATTTAGATGGTATACTTGGTATTTGGTGAGTAAGTGTATTTTAGTGGAGTATTTCTATATATTAGAAAAATAGAAATCCCTAATTTTCCTTATGGATATACCTAGCCTAAGAGGTGTCATCACCTCTTTGATTTTCACCTAACTCTCTCCATTTGGGAAGTTAAGAGGGAATTAAGGGATCACAAGGATGGGAGGATGAATAAAAGAGAATAAATTAGTAAAAGGAAGAATAAGAAGAAGAAGAAGAAGAAGAAGAAGAAGAAAAATTCAAGTTCTCATCCCGTCTTCTCTCTCCCCTCTCCTCCCTTTGCACCGCCCACTCCACCACCATTTCCACCTTCATCTCCTTAATTCAATCCCCCAATTGACATCCACCATTGGATCTCTTAAGTCTGGAAGAATAAAGCTTGAGGATTGATGGGGTCTTCAAGGAGAAGAATGTTGGATCATGTGGATGGAAAACAACACTAGAAGGGGGGTTGAATAGAGTTATATAAATTATAAAAAAAATTTGTTTAATAATTATAATACAATAATTCTCTTCCAATGTTGAGCTACTCTTGGTTCTAATCAACAAGATAATCTTTAAACAAATTAAGAGATTAATTACACTCATTACAATCAGAGAGATATTTATATAGCAGAAATAAAACGATGAACTTTGCAATATATTAATAAAGAGTTACAAAGATTATATATATTAACAACAAATAAATTTCTTGCACAAATAAATAAACAAATGCAGAAAGCACGCAGAAACAAGAGATTTTTATCCTGGTTCCTGCAACCTGGGTACGTCCAGTCCCCGACCAATCCAGTACGAGATTCAGTCAACTATTGCCTTAGCATTACAATTACCTAACTTCACTCGTTAGTATTTTTAACGACCTAGTATCCCTACCAGGATTTCCAACCACCTAACCTTGACTAGGATTTTAAAAACCCTTATCACAAAGGGAATCCAAATGAAAACAAGATCCACTTCACCACAATATTTGGTGGAGATTGGTTTACACCCAACAAAATTAGCTAATATAATATTGCAAATGTGCTTATCTGGCTTAAAAGAATTTTATAAGATCTTAGATCACACACAGAATATAATTTAATTCATTGTGATCTAGATGCTTTTGTTTTCAAAAATCCTATAAAGAATATTAAATCAAAAGTAAGGATTTTGAAAAACAATTTTCAATAGCCAAAAATTAAAATATATCTTAAAAGAATTTCAGATAAAAAGTGAGATCATGAAATTAGAACCAGAATATGGTTACGACGATCAGAGCATTTGAGAGCGATTGAGAATTTCAAGAATATATCTTTAGCTCAAAAGATAATAGAGAGTTGGGTATTTAGAAATTTTATCAAGAGGCTCTATTTATAGAGTTTCAAGAATAAATTCGAAATTCAAAAACATTTGACTTTAGCCCATCAATCAAGGAAAGGAGAGAATCAAGGAAACGAAATCAGGAAGTCAAAAACGCAGTTGATAGTCAACTCCCAAGGGAGATAGTCGACTCACAGTGAGTTTTCATTGAAAATTTTGCTCACAGCTGGTAGTCGACTCCCGGAGCATATTTTTCACTGAAGCTCAGCTAACGGATAAGTAATCAACTCCTGGGTGTTTGGAGATTGACTACAAAGTTAAATCAAATAGCTATGCTCTCAAGAGTTTGAAAACCTTTGTTTCGAAAATGTTGTGTGTGTGTGTGCGCAATAAAACTTGGCTTTAACATATTCCTAAAATACCAACTCATACTAAAACTTGGCTTTAACATATTCCTAAAATACCAACTCATACACTTATACTTAAATGAAGACTTTTGAAGCAGATTAGATATTGATGTAGATACACGCTTCATTTTGAATTTGAGCTCCTCTTTGATTACGCTTGAGCATGTTCTATGACCTTCATCTTTGAGTTTCACTTGTGCTTGACGTAGAGCTATCAAATTGTCTTCATCTTCTGAGTGTGGTTGAGATTCGTTAGAGTATGCATAAAGATTATATTATTGATTGCACAACATGCACACTTTAATAGTTTCATTAGTTCACTAACATCATTTGGTGTGCTCATCATTAAAAACTACTTAGGGATGGGATTCGATTTCCGATCACTCTCCCCCCTGTTTAATGATGACACCCAAATAAAAAATAAAATGAATAATAGCATAATAAAAGAACAAGTAAGATAACTTACTCCCACTGCTTATATGAGGTATGATATGCTCATATTCCCCCTGTATCAAAGCCAGTTAGCAATAGCAATTATTCATTTTCATGTTTTGCATTTACCAATTTTCTCCCCCTTGTCATTAATAAAAAAGAATGACAATTATGATAGTATCATAATTATTGAATATAATTAACAATCAAGCAAATTCAGAAATCAATCCAAGCATTTTATCATGTGTAGGAGACAAAAATTCAACCAAATATATCTACAAAAAGAGTTAGTAGTTCAAAATATATATTATAACATGAAAATTTCATAAGAGATATATCAATGTTTAAAACATGCCATAGGATAATCATAAGCATTGCATCAACTACTAGGTTGATACCACAAGTTTGAAGCCATCACACCATAGTAAAAATATTACAAAACCAAGTCATTGTTTAAAAGAGCATTGTTTAAAATTAAACCAAGATACTTAAGAAGAACCAACATTCTTCTTCTCCTTCTTTAGCTTCTTGATTTCATCAAGGATCATTACAAGTGTCTTCTTGGTCATCTCGTTGTTTCTAGCCACAAAGTCCTTCAAGTTTTCTACCTTTTGGTTGAGCTCTTCAAAGCCTCAATCTTGAGAAATCTTCAAATTCTCGATTTTCTTTAAGAGCATGCCTTGAAACTTAATGATGTAATCAGGCACTTCCTCCGGTGGTGCTTCTTCTTCTCCTTCACTTTCTTCCTCTTCTTCATCTGAATTAACAACAACATGTTTCTTACCTTTCCTTTTCTCTGGGTGGAGCTAGCTTCACCAATTAGCTTCTCTTCTGGAATTTTTTGATCGAGGTCTCGGTGAAGACCCATTCGGCCAAATGCATGAGCATCAAAACACAAGGGCGGGTTCCAGAACCTCAGACTCATTATCCAATTGAATGTCATACGCATTAAAGAGAATGGTTAAGAAGTGACCATGAGCCAAAGGAGATGAAAGTCTAGAAGAAGCAGAAGATTGAAGAATTGAGTCCACGATAATTTTGGCCCAATTAACTTGGATATTACCAAGCATAGCGTAAATATACTTAGCTTTCTTTTAAGACAAAACAGAGTGACTGCTAGACTTTTGAGTAATATTGTATGATAAAATATTTGTCAAAATTCTGCCAGGATAACGAAGATCGCTAACAGATAATTTAGTGAGTAAAAATTTTCCAGGAAAGTACATTTTATCCAACACATTTCCATTGATCATTTCTATCTCATCTAACATCTTTCCTGTAAAGGGAATCCATAAAGCTTGACCTAAGGATTTGACAGTGATTGCAAGTTTGTTGTCAAGAACTTTAGTGATGAAACGAGATTTAGCAAGATCGGGGTCCATGTTTGCATAGAATAAATGAATAAGTCTTGGATAGCAATAATACATGTTATTCGAGGAAAACAGATTTGACAAATTTTGGACTTCCTGGATACTATCAATTCCATAGTTCTCTACGTCCTCAATTTTAACAAATCTCTCATGGATAATTAGTCTTTTGGTTATGTTGAGAAACTTATCATAGTTAGTAGACTTGAAGAGATATGGTTCAATCATTTCTCTTTCACTTAGAGAAGATTCACTGATCTTCATCCTCTTTCCAGCAACTACTTTCTTAATAGGCATATTGATAGTAAAACTAAAATATTTGAAGATGATATAGAAAATTTCAAAGAAATAAAATGAAGAATTCAAGAGAGTGAATAAATATTATACCTTAATATTGAAGTTTTCCAAGAACGGAGATGATAGAATGAGAGCTCCTAGGAAGAGAGAGTAAGAACCACAAAAATTTCAAGGGGATGAACTTAATGGGGGTAGTCGGCTACCTAGGGCTTGGGCTGAGGGGTTTTGAAATTTTGAGATGAAAGGAAGTGATGAATAATAGTTTTTGGATCATCGGTGTGAAGGGATATGATCAATTCTCTTTAGTGGGTTTAAGTCATTGCTTGGTTATGAACCCAATAGGCTCAATAAAACCCAATAGGAGGTAGTCAAACAAATGAAGCAATCAAACACAGATTTCGACTCAGAACTCTGGTAGTCGACTCCCTGAGATGGTAGTCGACACCCTCCTGGGTTGAGTAGTTTTCTCATCCTGAGGGATTTTGACACGATGGTTTGAGTTTTTGACCAAAATCCTTCACGAGCAACATATATAAGCATTCATATAAAGCAATAAAAATTAAACATATATATAATCTTTCATATGATTAAGTTTTTTTGCGAAGCGATTTTATTCTTCTCGCAAAACGTTGATATGATTTGTGTTCCTCCTCCTTGATTTAGACTACCTGAAAAATATGATCGTTTGTGGTACTCTTTATGCATTGAGTCCAAAGGGATTAGCCTTTAGGAAACCAAACCTTATACGGTTTAGTTCCTTCAATAGAGGTATACCTATAACTTTTATTTAAATGAACTTTTTGAACAAATCGATTGCGTACCTTTGTCGCTATTGATCCGTCAAATTCTTGGGAACCCATACGCTCAAAAAATTTGGGTTAGCATGATGCATCCTAGTATGCTTAATCATTTTCTTGGCATGATTAGAATCATAACAAAGTCCGATTTTGCTAGATGATGCTTTTTGACTATTTATTAAACTATCTAACTTTCCTTTCCCTTAATTGAAGTTTTCGACAATCTTCATCGTAGAATCATATTTGTCTTTAATAGCATGAGAAGATTATCCAAACCCTTAATTTTCTCTTTCATGGAATGCGTGTCTTTTTCTAACAGTTCATTCTTTTCTTTTAATGAAATATTTTCATTAATAAGCTCCTCTTTATCTTTTGCATTCTTATTAACTAATATCAAAGTTTTTTTGTGTTCTTTATTGAGCTTTTCATGCATTAAGCAAAGCTCCTTATATGCTCCTCTATAATCCATGTTTTCATCATCACTTGATGATGAATCATCTTCACTAAATGATGAATCATGCAATGAACTTACTTGTGATGACGTGGAAGCTAGGAAACACATATGAACAGTTTTCCTACTCTCTTCTTTGTCATATGATGATGATTCATCGAAGGTAGAATCATCACTTTGATCGAAGGCTGCATATGCTTCCTTCCTTGGTCGTCAAGTCTTGTTTCTTCTATCATTCTTTCTTTCACTATTCTCTCTGCTTTTGCCACGGTCTTTGGCATCTCTGGTGTTCTTCTCCAACGGGCAGTCTCTTTTTACATGTCCTGGTTTGTTGCAACCAAAGCAAATAATTTTATTAGTAGAACGAAAAGGTCTTCTACCATACTTACTTGTCATGAAGTCTTTGAAGTTCTTTGAGATGAAGGAAATATGATCTTCTTTGTTGATAAATTCGGAGTCTTCATCGTTGATGTTGAACGCTAGGTTCTTTTTCTTCGATTTCTCCTCTATCTTCTTGTCTTCCTCAAGCTCAGTCTCATATGCCATGAGATTGCCCATCAATTCTTCAACGGTCAGGTCTCTTACATTATGAGCTTCTCGAATGATCGTCTTCTTCCCTTTCCATTTGGGTCTGAGCGATCTCAATATCTTCATTAGCTGATCATACTCAAATAACTTCTTGCATAGACCTACAAGCTCATTTGTTATGTCAGTAAAATGAGTATTCACCTCGGTAATACTCTCTCCTTCTTTAATCTTAAAAGATTCAAATTTAGAATGTAAAACATTAATTCGAGATTCTTTTACCTTCTCGATTCCTTCGTGACTTACCTAAAGAGTATGCCAGATATGTTGTGCCGTCTCACATTGAAAGACACGATTAAACTCATTACTTATTACAGCACAGAATAGTGCGTTCATGGCTTGGGCATTGATTATGATTGAATATTGCATATTTTAGCCACATAATCATCTCCTCTTGTGCACATAATCCTTGGAATCATGCTCTCTTAAATACATTTACGTTAAGATATCATTTCTTAGCATATGATTTTATTTTGGCACAATTTCACTTCCCAAAGCATTTAAATGTCTACTATATTTTTAGGGATTTTTTTGGATTTTTCAGGTGTTCCGAAGGGGACTAAATCAACTCAAGAAGAGTAGTGCAAAACAGGCGCATGTAGAAGAAATGACAGTCGCATGGGCAACCAGACAGTCGACTGCCCAGACAACATCAGCTGCCTGCCTTTAAAGGACTGTAGATGTAGAAGCTCAAGCCCAACGACATCCGCCTGCAAGAGGGTTGACAGTCGACTGTAATAACGACAGTCGCCTGTCATTCTCGCATCAGTCGACTGATTTTCCAGATGCCTAAGGGAGCAAAAAGAGCCAACTCTCTATTATTTTGACACTTCTGCAACATGCACTGAAGAACAGAAGACAGTCGCATGTAGAACACACAGGTGACTACGATTTTTAAGACAGTCGAATGTCGCCCTTTAGTAGCAATGACAGCCACCTGTCATTAGTAGAATGTCGTTTGTTCGACATTCGACTGATCGGGGTTTTTCGCCTGCAGTCTGGGTTGCGAGAAACGGGGTTTTCTTAACCCGATTTCTCTCCAGTTGTTCTGGGCTGTTGGATAACATTTTGGATGGATGAGATGTAACCCCTAGGTGGTATAAAACACTACTATTCAGATGTAATATAGTTAGAACTTAATCGCTTGCTATTTTTATCTCATCTTCTTCCTTAAGAAGGGGATTAGGGTTTTGGAGAGTTTTGAGCTTTCTGATTTCGTTTTTACTGTTACTGTGATTGAGTGCTGATTGAGGAAGCCTGTATTTGGTGACAAATCTCCAACTCTCTTGCTATTATACCTTTGCTTTCATTTCTTGTATTGAACTATGTCTATTTCTATGAATGTTTATTCTATTCTTGATATGTTGGGCTAGATTTATTGTGTGGGTGTTTGGGATTGATGTAGGATGTCTTGATTGCCTTGTTAATGTTAATACCCAGCACCCCTTGTTAATCCATGTTGTTGGGTGAAATAAGCTTATGATTAATTGAATTTGATACTATCCATGGAGGAGCCACAGAACCATAGTGCTTAGAAATTGTAGCATCTACGTATCCAATGGGTATTGCATATCTTGAAATGAATGCAAGATCCTTCAATCCATATTTAGTAATTTAGAAGTTTAATTCACCCAATAACCCAAATTGCTAATTGGGTTGTAACCCGTTTATCGAATCGTGAATTACCCAAAAGGGACGGCAAAACGGTGGTTGTGTGATGCGTAACACAACGTATATTCCTTCATACCTTGAAATGAGTGTAGGAGTGATTCATGAGCTTTAATTAGGAGAAGAATCTAATTAGTAATTACCGCTGGTGCATCCCATATGTGCTTAATTGATTTACTCCCTGATCCTCATACCTTGAAATGGATGAGTGATCGAGTTATCATGGAAGTAACATCCAGTAGAGCAATTGAGTAATCCTACCGATATCCTCAACATCCGTACTCTCGTTCTCTCTTGCATCCAAAACTTAGGACATTACCCTAACTTTAGGGTACTTAGATAAATCATTTATACAAACAAGAATTCACCCTCAAAGGGTGGTTAGAACCATCATCCATTCTTAATAAGCTCTGACTATTTGTGTGAAATTGCAGATTAGTTCCGTCTCTATGGATACGATCTCGTACTCACTGGGTATATTATTTGCCGACCTCGTACACTTGCGAGTATCACCTTTTAGGGAGAGTCATGCAAATTGGTGTCGTTGTCGGGTACGGCGTATCTTCATTTCCCACTTTGGTTTTTGTCATGAAAATTTAGTGAGATCTTTCAATTCTTTTGTCTATACTCATTGTGGATATCCGCGTTTGTTGTTCAATTTGTATGATCATCAAAACTATAAAAATTAGGCTAATCTTGGAAAGTTTTGGCTTGAGCTCAATTGTCTAGCTTATGTGGTTAAGGACCCCTCAAACACATAGACTAGTAAAAAACATAGACATGGCCGATAACGATACAACTCCAACGGTAATGACAACACTAATCATTGTGAGGACGACCACTCTCAACATGAGGGTGATCGAAGTTTGAGATATGTGTTGAGACCGGGTAGGTCTGCTACTGGCTCATGCATTGTGCTTCCAACTGATGAGAATTCATTTATCCCAAGGCCTGGAATATTTCAAATTCTCCCCACTTTTCTTGGTGTAGAGAAGGAGAACCCTTATCTACATATAAAGGATTTCGTAGATGTCTGCCTCACATGTTCTGATGAGAAAGCTAGCAATGAAACCATTTATCTTAAACTGTTTCCTTTTTTAAAAGGATAAAGCTAAAAATTGGTTTAATATTATACCTCATCATACTATTAACTCCTGCTTAGCAATGCAAGCTGAATTTCTGAAAAAGTTTTTTTTTCTTGCACAGGACTCAAGGATTAAAGCGGCAAATGGCAAATTTTCTCAGAAGCCAAACGAAAGCTTTGATATCACTTGGGAAAGGTTCATGTAGCTGCTACTAGCATGTCCACACCATGTATTTGATGAATACTGTCTTATCGGTTCTTTTACGATGGACTCATCCCATCCATGAAACAATTCGTGGAAATGATGTGCAACGGGGAATTTCTGGATAAGACACCGAAGGAGGCACATGATTACTTAGAATCCATGCCGGAGAATGCACGAAGTTGGGAGGCGACTCTTGACTCTGAGAGAAGAGAATTACCTCAACCTTTGACTCGTGGAAGTCTCCTTACATTGACCCAAGAGGAGCCTTAGAGGCAAGAATGGACACTATCATTTGCAAGAGACTTGAAGGGTTGCAGTTGAAATGAGTGAAGGCCATGACGGTTGGTAATGACTGGCTATGTAACCTTTGCAGTAGCATAGACCATGGCATCAACCAATATCCCAACCTACAGCTAGCAAAGGAAGTACTTCAAGACCCCACACAAGTGAATTATGTGGCGAATTCCAACCAAGGGCAAGGATACAACAATTCCAACAATCAAAGCCCGACTTGGAGGAGTAGCTCGAATTTGAATTGGGGTCCCCAAAGACACCAACAAGCTCAACCATCGTATCTTCCACCACCCTTTAACAACAACAACATTCAACAAGGCATCCAAAGGAGGAGGAATGAAACAAGTGAATCCCAAGTGTAATCTCGGAGCGACACATTGCAACAATTCATCCAAATGCAAACAATGCAAAATCAATCCAATTTCCAACGATGGCAAAAACTACAACAAACCCAAGTGCAACACCAACGACAATTTCAACAACTCAACGAGAACATGGCAAAGTTTGCAGCAACTCTAGAGAAGGGCAAGCTCTCGACAAACCACTCCCAACCCCAACAGAATTCATCATCGGGAGGACCAAATGTCAAGTCTTGTCAAGCGTTGACAATATTGAGGAGTAGTCGAGAAATTGAGAAGCCGGAGCAACCAAGAGTCGAGGAGGAGATAGTTATAGAGAATGAGGCCACCTGAATGAAGAGGTACAAGAGGAAAGATCAGACAAAGGCAACCATTCCGAAGAGATCGTCATTGAAGAGCCCGAACCATACATTCCTTCTGCACCATTCCCTCAAAGGATTCAACCTCCACGGAAAGATAAGTTTTCATTCCGAAATGCGCGAAATATTTCAAAAATTTCAAATTAATATTCCTCTTCTTGATGCAATAAATCAAATTCCCGCATATGCTAAATTTTTTAAAGATTTGTACACCGTTAAGAGAAATGTTAGTGTTAAGAAAAGGACCTTCCTAATGCAACAAATTAGTGCTATTGTGCAACACAACACTCCTACTAAATACAAGGATCCAGTCTCACCTATAATATCATGCATCATAGGAACCAAAAGATAGGGCAATCCCTCCTAGATTTAGGTTCGAGTGTTAAAATTTTTCCATATGACTTGTACACGCAATTAGGACTTGGATAATTAAAATCTACACTTATTATTCTCCAATTGGCCGATAGATCCATCAAGGTCCCTAAGGGTAGCATAGAGGACGTGCTTGTCCAAGTGGACAAATTTTACTACCCGGTGGACTTTGTCGTGTTGGATATCCTTGGACCTCAAACCAAGACACCAACCCCCATCATCTTAGGTAGACCATTCCTAGCTACAAGCAATCCTATAATCAGTAGGGATGGTCAACTTAATATCTCTTTTGGCAACATGACCATTGACTTGAACATTTTTAATGCTTGTAAGTTGCCATCGGGGGATGGTGAGTTTGAGAATGCTTGCATGATTAAGACTCTAGTTAAAGAGCATTTTGATGCGGAGTTTGTTGAAGTGCTTAATGTTGTTGAACTTTTTTGTGAAAATATTGACACCGATTGTTTTTTGCAGGAAGGTGGCGCAGTAACTAAGTGGATGCCATCTTTTGAGCCTCTACCATTGGACATGCCATACCAAAGGCCATCAAAGCTGGAACACCCATCTTTGAATTTGAAGCTGTTGCCGCCATATTTGACGTATGCATTTCTTGGGGAATCCGGTACATTCCCCGTGGTAATATCGTCTAATCTCTCTAATGAACAAGAAATGCAATTATTGCAAGTGCTTAAAACTCACAAGGAGGATATTGGTTGGAAAATTGCCGATATTAAAGGTATCGACCCCCTAATTTGTAAGCACCACATTTACTTAGAGGATGACACCAAACCCACTAGAGAGATGCAACGTAGGTTAAATCCTAATCTAAAGGAAGTGGTAAAGTGTGAAATCCTTAAGCTTCTTGATGCGGGTATTATATACCACATTGCTAATAGTAGATGGGTTAGCCCCATTCAAGTTGTACCTAAGAAGTCGGGGCTAACAGTAGTTAAAAATGAGAACAATGAGCTAGTCCCCATGCGAGCCACCACGAGATGGCACATGTGCGTTGACTATATGAAGCTTAATTCTAAGACCTGTAAAGACCACTTCCCTCTCCTATTTCTAGATCAAATCCTAGAGAGAGTGGCCGGACACGAGTATTATTGCTTCCTTGATGGCTACTCCGGTTATTATCAAATTGAAATAGCACCCGAGGAACAAGAGAAGACCATGTTAACTTATCCCTTTGGTACTTTTGCATTCCGAAGAATGCCATTTGGCTTATGTAATTCCTGTTGGATATTGGACTCCCCGGATTTGGTTTTGGATGATGAACAAACATAAATATAATATGAACTAACACTCTGTGAGCGCAGTTATGGAGATCGTCGCCAAATTCACATGAATATCAATAACGACGTCTCAAGACTTCTCAAAGCACGTGATCGTATGCCTAAAGCTTCATTGAAGCTTATGGACCTTTTTAGAAGTCATGAAGATTCGATCGAAGCTATTGAAGACGGTATCATCAAGTTTAATTTATAGTCTTTAAGCTTCTTTCGTAGAATGTTAAGCCTTGAGTAGGTCTTACGTTTTAATTCTTCATAACGCTCATATCTTAGCTCTAGGATCTTAGTAGAAGTCCATACAATTCTTCCCGAAGCTTCGCGCTTCGATTCGGGACTTCTTGTGCATGTTAGTTGGTTCAAGAAGAAGAACTGACCGACTAGATGGTGATCTAGTCGGTCAGCCAAGCTTCTTGGACCGACTAGTTTCTGTCAGTTAATTCTTAGCTCTTTACTGTTTACAGTTAGTCGGTCTAAGTTGACTCACCGACCGACTAGTTTGTGAACTAGTCGGTCAGTGATGCTTCTGTGACCGACTAGTTGAGCTTTCCCTGAACATGCACATTTGAGCTTGAGCTACTGTTTATCATTAGTCGGTCTGTGCTCATTGATCGACCGACTAGTTGATGAACTAGTCGGTCAACTTTCCTTCTTGGACCGACTAGTTTAGTTTACTGTACATGCCAAATTTTTCACCATACTTACTGTTTATTGTTAGTCAGTCTATGTTCATTTGGTGACCGACTAGTTGGTGAATTAGTCGGTCAACATTTGTTCTTGGACCGACTAAGTCTAATTCTTCTCAGACTTCAGTTTTATCTGTTAGTCGGTCCACGTTGAGTAACCGACCGACTAGTTGTGAAACTAGTCGGTCAGCTACTCTTCTTAGACCGACTAGTTCCTTAGTCTGTACTTTGATCTTTTCTCAGTTTACTCATTAGTCGGTTTACGTTAATTGACCGACCGACTAGTTGATGAACTAGTCGGTCGGTGGTTGTTCTTTGACCGACTAGTTGGGTTCAGAAAAGAGCCGTTGGAGCTTTAATTGAAACGTTTTTCTCTCTCTCTCTCTCCTCTAACCTATATATACTTGTTGGGCTGCATTCATTGCTGCCAAGGCTGATATTAATGCAAGTTTAGAGATCAAGAGAAATCAATCCAAGCTCATTCAAAGCTCATTCCCTCCATTCAATACTCTCTCCTAACTCTTACTTCCAAAGAGAGATTCATTGAGTGTGAAGCCTTCCAAGCCAAGTGCTTGATTCTAGGTCACCAACATCCCCAAAGCTCTCCATCGCTGTTCTACATCTTGGAGCTAGGGTTTGGTGCCACTTCTTCCTCAAAATCATCCTTGCCCTAATTCGTAAGCAATACTCAAGGCATAGGTATTTTGTTCGGTAAGAAGTTTCTTTATTTCATTTCATATTTGATTTGTAAGTTTCACTCTCGGTTGTGAGAGTGTGGTTGTGATCCCGGGTTGTGGGAGTCACAAATTATATTTTGTATGATTTGACTTGTGGAGGTTTTTCACAAGTATTTCATAGTGGAAATCTTGAGTTAGGGTTTCTAACTCAAGTATCCGGAGGGGATCCGGGTGGTTGGGACGTAGGATCACCGGGAACAAGTCGGGGAGACTTGGGTGGATCCGAACCCAGTAACATCTCTTGTTAGTGTTGTTAATTTTGTGTTGTCATTCAATTTAAGCTTCCGCAAATTGATTTGGTAGTTGTTTGCATTTTAATTTGGAATTATACTCCTTATTATTTTAAAGTACTATTCACCCCCCCCCCCTCTAGTACTTGTGCAGTAGCTTGTAGGGCATTACATTTGGTATCAGAGCCAGATACTAAGCTATGTCTGCCAACGACAACAAGACCGTGCGTCCACCTTCCAACTATGACACCTTCAGAAACCGTGAAGGAGCATCTTCGGTGATGGAAGGACATTCCTCTACGAGGCCTCCATTCTTCAACGGTACCAACTACGGGTACTGGAAATGCCAGATGGAAACCTTCCTCCGGAGTGCATCCTTATGGAGGACCACAATGAAGGAATACATCGAGCCCGAAGAAGAAGATTTTGAGAAATGGACTACCGCGGAGGTCGCCGCGGAGGTAAGCAATGCCAAGGCGATGAACGCCTTGCAATGCGCATTGGAGCCCGAGGACTTCAATAAGATATGCACAAGTAAGAGTGCATATCAAATTTAGAACTCCCTCCTCATTCTTCATGAAGGGACGAGTCGGGTAAGAGACTCTAAACTCGTAGTTGTAAACAAAGATTACGAAATGTTTCATATGCAACAGGGCGAGAAGATGAAGGAGTATTACGCTCGCTTCGTCGACATCATAAACGAGTTAGAGGCTCTTGGCAAATCCTACACCCAAAAGGAGAAGTGTTCGAAGCTTATCGAAGGACTTCCTTCTTCTTGGGAAAAGCGCACCTTCGCCATCGAGGAAGGTAATGACATGAACAAGTACATCGTAGTTCAACTAATGGGTACTTTAATGTCATACGAGGTACGCAAGGATAGCAAGCTCAAATTGCAGGAAAAGATGAAGTCCTATCTAAAGCAAGACGAGCCAAAGAAGAAGGCTATTGCTTTCAAGGCCGCTCCATCCACATCCACATCAACCGATGATGAAGACTCGGAAAACGAGTTGGACTTGGAGTCCATGGCACTCATGGCCAAGAAGTTCAACCATTTCTTCCGAAAAGGTAACTTCAAGAACAAATCTAAATTTGGTTCTTCTAACGCTTCTTCCTCTCCTTTGTGTTTCAAGTGCAATAAGCCAGGACACATGAAAGCGGAGTGTCCTCTCAACAAACAAAAGGAGAAGTGGAAGGCGCCAAAATTCGATAAGTCCAAGAAGTACAAAAAGGGGTACAAGAAGGGACTTGTCGGAGCAACATTCACCGACTCCGAGGATTCTTCAAGCGGAGAGTCAGACGATGAGAACGTGGAGCAAGCGCACATGTGTTTCATGGTAAGAGAGGAGCACGATCAAGGATCCTCCTCTTCCGATGATAGTGATGACGAAAACAATGAGGTAACCATGGACGATCTTAGGAATGCTAACTCTCAACTTTGGTCAAAATACACTAAATTAGTAAATAGATATACTAAAGTAAAAGATGACCTAGCTAGCATTCAAACATCGCCTAAGACTATCATCACCAACAACGACACCGTTGTTGAAGAGTTAAGAAATGAGATTGTTAATCTCAAATCTAAACTTGAACATGTTAGCATTGAGGATGCGGAAGAACATAAGATAGCGGATTTAACTTCTCAAAACTCGATTTTGAGTATTGAGAACGAGAATCTTAAATCTCGTGTTTATGTGCTCACATCGCAAATATCCACTTTGGATATTTCTTTGCGTTCTCTCAAAGAGAAATATGAGGACACATTGGGCCGAATCAACAAATTCAACAAGGGTAAGGGCCACTTGGATAATATCCTAAAAGACTTACTTCCGGCCAAACACCACATTGGCTTGGGGTATATGATGGGAAATTCATCCAAGTCGGTCACTACTTTTGTAAGGCCAACTTCCGAAGCCTCAACGAGTGGGAGCAAACACTCTATTGGTAGTTCATCTACCAATGGTGCTTCCACCTCGTCCACACCCTCTTTTGGAAAGAAACCCACTTTGGGTGGACCTCCAAAGAAGGGGCATGCCTACATGTACACTCATACCATGCCACGTAGGAACACACGTCCTACTCCACCGGCTCACTCATATGATGATTTTTATGCGACACATTCACGGGCACGTGCACACCATGTGAGACACCCTCACGCACGTGTTCCCACGCAAGCATATGAACACCCACAACATCATATGAATAATTCTCATCGTGCACCATTCCATCATGTCCCGTATGCCTATCCACAACATGCATCACGTAGAAATCAACGTCGAATGCATGCACCCAATAGGATGAGGGCTCCCAAGATTTTCACAATTTGGAGCCCAAAGGACACAAGCATGGACGAAAAACAAATGTATATGAATGCTTATTTTTCGGATGTTGTGCATAGTAGAAATTATGTGGGGAAGTCTAAGTCCAATTGGACTTGGCTTCCAATGGTCTAATCTTTTGGACCCAATGACCTTGGGTACCATGATATGAAATTCTCTATCTTTAGGTACTCAAGGAAAAGAAAAAGAAAAGGAGCAACAAATTTAAATTTAGCTCCAAGGGAAATTGGATACTCGATAGCGGGTGTTCAAAACACATGACGGGTGACGCTAGTTTGCTCTCCGGAGTGGTTCCCATAGCAAATGGAAACCGCGTCGTATTTGGAGGCAACGAGAGCAGAACCATCATAGGTGTTGGTAAAGTGGGTAACCCTTCTAAACCCCTAATTAGTGATGTTTATCTTGTTAGTGGTTTAAATCATAATCTTATTTCAATAAGCCAACTTTGTGACAAAGGTTACAAAGTTAGCTTTGCGAAAGGATTGTGTCACATTTTAAGAAAAGATAATGATAAATTATTGTTTTCCGGAACTCGTCATAAAGATATTTATATTTTGGATCTTCCTAAGTCATATGAACAATGTCTCGTTGCCAACACAAGTGAACAACATTATGTTTAAACGGAGATGTTGTTGAGGAAGTTTACGTTTCTCAACCTCCGGGCTTCATAAATGAAAAATTTCCAAATCATGTTTTTAAACTAAAGAAAGCGCTTTACGGCTTAAGACAAGCTCCTCGAGCTTGGTATGATCGCCTAAAGAATTTTCTTTTGGATTTGAATTTTAAAATAGGAGAAGCCGATTCTACACTTTTTGTTAAGCATGCGAATAATGATATAATTTTAGTTCAAATATATGTTGATGATATCATTTTCGGTGCTACTAACTTTGCTCTTTGCGAAGAGTTCTCTAATGTTATGAAGGAACAATTTGAGATGAGCCACATGGGTGAGCTCAAGTATTTCTTAGGTCTCCAAATTCGCCAAATGGACGATGCAATCTTCATCCACCAAACGAAGTATACGGTGGAGTTGCTAAAGCGATTTGGAATGGAGAGTGCTTCCGGGAAAAAGACTCCAATGAGCACGACTACGCTTCTTGACAAGGATACGGGCGGTAAGGATGTAGACATTCGTCTATATCGAGGTATGATAGGTAGTTTGCTTTATCTTACCGAAAGTAGGCCCGATATTATGTTCTTCGTATGCATATGTGCTCGTTATCAATCTCAACCTAAGGAATCTCACTTAGTAGCGGTGAAGCGTATTTTTCGCTATCTAAGTTACACTTTAGTTTTGGATTACTTTATCCGAAATCTAGCACATATGAGTTAATCTCATATAGTGATGCCGATTATGCGGGATGCAAATCCGACAGGAAAAGTACTAGTGGCACTTGCCATTTTATAGGAAATTCTCTTGTCTCTTGGTTTTCCAAGAAGCAAAATTCCGTATCACTTTCAACCACCGAGGCGGAATATATTGCCGCCGGTGCCGCGTGTGCTCAAGTTCTTTGGATGAGACACACACTTAAAGACTTTGGTATAAATTGTGATACTTGCCCTATCATGGTTGACAACCAAAGTGCAATATGTCTTTCCAAGAACCCGGTACACCATTCCCGTTCGAAACACATAGATGTCCGACACCACTTTTTAGATGATCATGTTGCTAAAAAGGACATCATTTTAGTGTACGTTGAAACCCAAAAGCAAATCGCCGATATTTTCACGAAACCCCTAAAGGAGGACTCCTTTGTGCGGTTACGTCAAGAATTGGGGATTATGGGTGAATCCGAGATATAGGATTCATGTTTCATTCAATAATTTTGCATGCTATTATATTTGGCAATATCTCATTCATGCTAGATATATTGGATTTTTCGGAATTTATGTGATATTTTGATTTTTCGTTCGATTTGTGCGTAATCGTCAAATTTTGAGTTTTCGATGTTTAATGGGGTAGTTTAGATGATTATTGAGAGTTTTGAGATATATCGTCCAAGCGTATTAAGGAGAGAAATTGATTATCATTTTTTGGACTCCTTAGTCGGTTCATGTTCAGTGACCGACCGACTAGATTGCGATCTAGTCGGTCAGTAAATGAACTGTGACCGACTAAATCTTGTCAGTAAATCTTGGATTCAGCCTCTGTTTACAACTAGTCGGTTCAAGCTCATTGACCGACCGACTAGATCGTGATCTAGTCGGTCGGTGCTTGAACTGTGACCGACTAGTTGTGCCAGGGACTGTTTGGTCTTTTGCGATTTCGACCGACTTAAACTCGATCTAAACCGATTAATTCTCACTTTAGTCGGTTGATTTTCTTTTCCTCCAGCTCGAAACCCCGTCCTCCCTCAAAACCCTTCGACTTCCGATCGTTCTCCGGCCATTTTCCGGCCGTCTCCGTCGATCTCTACCGTCGGCCCCTCCTTCTAGGTGATCTCTTCTCCTTCTAGGGTTAGATTTCCTTTCCTAGAGCTAGTGCTTGCTCGGTTTTTAGGGTTCTTAGGGTTTATCTATTTTTCGGCTAGGGCTTCTTCGTTTGATCTCTTTGTCCCGTGTCTTGCTTCGAATATGGCAAGAACACGTATTCCGATCACTCCGTCTAGCCCCTCTCTGATGACCGTTGATCCAAACCCTTCGGATCCCGAACATCCAACCCCTCCGAAACGTCGAGCCAAGACCACCCAACCTTCGTCGTCTTCGCCTCCTCTCAAGAAGAAGAGGACGACGACCGCCAAACCTAGAGGTCAACCGAAACCCAAACCCAAGTCAAAGGCCAAAATTCTTGCCTCTGCTTCTTCGTTCCATACTCCTACCGATTCCGATACGGAGTATAACCCCGAGACCGAGACTCATATGGAACCCACTCCTCCTATCCATCCCGAGTATAGCACCCACCCTCGTACGTCTACCCGAAAGCCTAAGGGAAAGGGTCCGATGCCGGTGGGCGGTGTCGATATTTCTTTATGTCGCGATGACCCTTTGTGTCTCGCGGCATATAACCGTATCGAACATTGCCCTCTGCTTCTGGAGCATTTCGTCCAGTTTAGCGACTTTATAGGGTTAGCTGATCTTCTATCGTCGTCGGGTCTCCTCGATTACCTTCGATTTGACCCGAAGGCGAATCCTCACCCCTACCCTAGATTAGTGAAGCTTTTCTATGCGAATAGGATCCGGGGTCAGTACGATCAGACCCACTCTGTTGAGACGACCGTTTTGGGGACTCCTATAGTCCTCACTGCGGAAATCTTAGGAGAGATTTTGGGTATCTCTTCGTCTGGCCTTCTTCCCTCTGATATCTCGGTTGACGATATTTCTTCTCTTGATCAGACCATCCTTTCAGAGATTTTCCATCAGATCCCTCCTGCCATGATTGGCGTGCCATCTAAATCCTTCAAGCCAAATGCGTGGGTCCTAAATCTGATTCTGAAGTCGTGCTTGCTTCCCAAGTACGGCTCCTCATCTTTACCATCCCAGCCATTTTTGAAGCTTATCTATGCGATCTTCATGGGGAGCTCGATTAATTGGGCTCGAATTATACTCGATAAGATTGACTCCTTCGAGTGTATTCGAAAGTCCAATAAATCGGCTCATATCCCATTTCCTTGCATGTTGACCCTCGTATTTCGTCATTTTCGTGTCACGTTGCCTCGTGACGATGAGCGTCCCCTTGGTCCTCCCCTGAATGCGACGGCAGTCAAGAAATCTCTTGCGGCGCTTCGTCACGTTCAGAGGACGACACCTTCAGCGTCTGTCCCTGCCTCTGCCAGTGCCTCTGCTGCTCCCTCTGCCACCCTGGATGAAGTCCTACAGATACTTTGTCGTCACGAGTCCCGCTTGGCTCGTACCGAGGAGGTAGTCTGCCGTATGGCTCGTCAGATGGGTGTTGAGCTTCCTCCTTCCGTGTCTGAGGATGAGGAGTTTGATGAGATGGCTGAGGAGGACATTGAGGAGCTCTGTCGTGCTTCGACTCGTGCCCCCGAGGGCACTTCTGCTGGTACTGCTGCTGCTGGTGATACCTCTTCCGGTGCTGCTGTTGCTGCTACGTCTGCTGGTGCCCCCGAGAGCACACCTGTTGCCACCACTCCTGTGGTGGATACTCCGACTGGTGCTCCCGAGGCCACTACGGTTGCTGCTTCAGTGGTTGCCACTTCAGTCGTCGCTCCTGCTGATGCTTCGGACGTTCTTGCTGATCCAGTCACCTCCTCTGCTCCTGCTGAGCCTGCAGTTGCTTCTGGTCCTCCCGCTGCCACTTGAGTTTCTTCGAGGCCTCTCCTGATACTCTTTGGATGATATATCTAGTTGTGAGAGATGTTGGGTAGGATAGTGTGGGTGGCTATGTATTTTGGATCATTGTGATGTTTTGTTTTGATATCTGTGCTGATGTATTTTGCATTCCGAGATGATGTATTTCTTTTTGTGATGATGTATGATGTATTTTTGTGCCCCGATCTGTCGATCGTCGGTGTGTATATCGGTGATGTACTCTGCTTCATGCATTATATATATATATATATATATATATATATATATATATATATATATATCAGTTGACATTTCATTATTTTGTGCAATGTATAATTTTTATGTCTCTGATGTTTGATTTCGTCGCTCGACGATATTCACTTGGTTTAATAGAAATTTCTTCTATGAAAACATAGAATTGTTTTCCATGCACTATATTAACCAAGAAATGTTGATATTGGATAGTATATTCCATAACTCAATCCGTTAAATTGATTTGAGTTTTTACGATTTTTCGACTTTGGTATATTTGACACGCCTTGATTCTATTCGTATTTTTCTCTTTGGTGTCACTTGAACCTTCGTTGTATTCTACGACTCCCGTGCTTTTTAATTTGAGGCCATTGTTGTTGTCGTTGTTATCCTCCCGCTCTTTTTGCTTATGCCAAAGGGGGAGAGATATAATAATAACGAATGTGCCAAATGAAAATTTAAAGCATTTCTCCAAGAATCTAACTTGATGTGTTAGATTCAGGGGGAGTTAAGATATATAAATGGAATTTCAAATCCGATATTTCAATAACCTTCATTTGGTATTTCAATAATTCAACAATCGATTCTCATTTAATATACTTCACTCGTCTGCTTGATGCGTATCATTTTTGTTTAAATTGGAATTAACGTGTCATCAATGCAGGGGGAGTAAGTAAATTTCATTTGAATTATTATTTTTTTATTATTATTTATGTTGGTTTGTCATCACCAAAAAGGGGGAGAATGTTGGATATTGGACTCCCCGGATTTGGTTTTGGATGATGAACAAACATAAATATAATATGAACTAACACTCTGTGAGCGCAGTTATGGAGATCGTCGCCAAATTCACATGAATATCAATAACGACGTCTCAAGACTTCTCAAAGCACGTGATCGTATGCCTAAAGCTTCGTTGAAGCTTATGGACCTTTTTAGAAGTCATGAAGATTCGATCGAAGCTATTGAAGACGGTATCGTCAAGTTTAATTTATAGTCTTTAAGCTTCTTTCGTAGAATGTTAAGCCTTGAGTAGGTCTTACGTTTTAATTCTTCATAACGCTCATATCTTAGCTCTAGGATCTTAGTAGAAGTCCATACAATTCTTCCCGAAGCTTCACGCTTCGATTCGGGACTTCTTGTGCATGTTAGTTGGTTCAAGAAGAAGAACTGACCGACTAGATGGTGATCTAGTCGGTCAGCCAAGCTTCTTGGACCGACTAGTTTCTGTCAGTTAATTCTTAGCTCTTTACTGTTTACAGTTAGTCGGTCTAAGTTGACTCACCGACCGACTAGTTTGTGAACTAGTCAGTCAGTGATGCTTCTGTGACCGACTAGTTGAGCTTTCCCTGAACATGCACATTTGAGCTTGAGCTACTGTTTATCATTAGTCGGTCTGTGCTCATTGATCGACCGACTAGTTGATGAACTAGTATGTCAACTTTCCTTCTTGGACCGACTAGTTTAGTTTACTGTACATGCCAACTTTTCACCATACTTACTGTTTATTGTTAGTCGGTCTATGTTCATTTGGTGACCGACTAGTTGGTGAATTAGTCGGTCAACATTTGTTCTTGGACCGACTAAGTCTAATTCTTCTCAGACTTTAGTTTTATCTGTTAGTCGGTCCACGTTGAGTAACCGACCGACTAGTTGTGAAACTAGTCGGTCAGCTACTCTTCTTAGACCTACTAGTTCCTTAGTCTGTACTTTGATCTTTTCTCAGTTTACTCATTAGTCGGTTTACGTTAATTGACCGACCGACTAGTTGATGAACTAGTCGGTCGGTGGTTGTTCTTTGACCGACTAGTTGGGTTCAGAAAAGAGCCGTTGGAGCTTTAATTGAAACGTTTTTCTCTCTCTCTCTCTCTCCTCTAACCTATATATACTTGTTGGGTTGCATTCATTGCTGCCAAGGCTGATATTAATGCAAGTTTAGAGATCAAGAGAAATCAATCCAAGCTCATTCAAAGCTCATTCCCTCCATTCAATAATCTCTCCTAACTCTTACTTCCAAAGAGAGATTCATTGAGTGTGAAGCCTTCCAAGCCAAGTGCTTGATTCTAGGTCACCAACATCCCCAAAGCTCTCCATCGCTGTTCTACATCTTGGAGCTAGGGTTTGGTGCCACTTCTTCCTCAAAATCATCCTTGCCCTAATTCGTAAGCAATACTCAAGGCATAGGTATTTTGTTCGGTAAGAAGTTTCTTTATTTCATTTCATATTTGATTTGTAAGTTTCACTCTCGGTTGTGAGAGTGTGGTTGTGATCCCGGGTTGTGGGAGTCACAAATTATATTTTGTATGATTTGACTTGTGGAGGTTTTTCACAAGTATTTCATAGTGGAAATCTTGAGTTAGGGTTTCTAACTCAAGTATCCGGAGGGGATCCGGGTGGTTGGGACGTAGGATCACCGGGAACAAGTCGGGGAGACTTGGGTGGATCCGAACCCAGTAACATCTCTTGTTAGCGTTGTTAATTTTGTGTTGTCATTCAATTTAAGCTTCCGCAAATTGATTTGGTAGTTGTTTGCATTTTAATTTGGAATTATACTCCTTATTATTTTAAAGTACTATTCACCCCCCCCTCTAGTACTTGTGCAGTAGCTTGTAGGGCATTACAATTCCCTGGCAACCTTTCAACTTTGTATGCTTAGCATTTTCCATGATATGGTTGAAAAGATTTTGTAGGTACTCATGGATGATTTCTCTGTGTATGGTAGCTCATTTAATAATTTTTTATCTAACTTGGCTTTGGTGTTAGATCGGTGCATCGAGAAAAACCTTCTCTTGAATTGGGAGAAATGCCATTTCATGACCACTGAAGGCTTAGTCCTCGGTCATATTGTATCCAAGGAAGGTATGCAAGTTGACAAGCCAAGATCGAGGTAATAGAAAAGCTACACACTCCTCGTTGTGTATAAGAGATATTCAATCATTTCTTGGGCATGCGGGTTTTATAGGAGGTTCATAAAAGATATTAGTTCAATATCTCAACCTCTTTGCATGCTTTTGAAAAATAATGTAGATTTTGCTTGGAATAATGATTGTCAACTTGCTTTTGAGAAGTTGAAAATTTTGCTCACATGTTCACCTATTCTCCAGGTGCCAGATTGGACATCACCCTTCGAGATTATGTGCGATGCTAGTAACTATATGATTGTTACCATGCTTGGACATCGTTAATTATGTGTGACGTTCTACGGCGTACACTGCTGTGTCCATAGGTGCAGTTGGCATGTATTCATGGGTTGGTATGATTTGGTTCTATATGTGTGCTATACGTTGCATATGTAGGGTATATGATATAGATATTTCTGTATGGAAGTATGTGTAGTTTTAATATATAAGCATATGTCAAGATGTTTGTATGTATACAAAGATAGAGTATATTGGTATATATGGATGTATCTATGTGTGTGTTTGTTATGTGTGTCTCTTGTTGTATGTGTATTTGTTATGACGATATATATAAAATTTATGAGTGATACATATATCTAGCTGTATGAATGTATACTTATATGTATGTATCTATGTTTGTATGTTACTTATGTGACTTGGTGTTTGTGCTTGTACACAT
>CM061132.1:103013515-103100176 GCA_030789695.1 Scilla litardierei
TGCCCTTCTCTGGTTTGGGTGGCTAGGGTTGGCCCTGCCCCAGAGGTCTCGAGGGGGGGAGCGGGCACGTAGCCCGGCCCGTGCCCTTCTCTGGTTTGGGTGGCTAGGGTTGGCCCTGCCCCAGAGGTCTCGAGGGGGGGGAGCGGGCGCGTAGCCCGGCCTGTGCCCTTCTCTGGTTTGGGTGGCTAGGGTTGGCCCTGCCCCAGAGGTCTCGAGGGGGGGAGCGGGCGCGTACCCCGGCCCGTGCCCTTCTTTGGGTGGCTAGGGTTGGCCCTGCCCCAGAGGTCTTGACGGGGGGAACGGGCACGTAGCCCAGCCCGTGCCCTTCTCTGGTTTGGGTGGCTAGGGTTGGCCCTGCCCCAAAGGTCTCGAGTAGGGAGCGGGCGCGTAGCCCGGCCCGTGCCCTTCTCTGGTTTGGGTGGCTAGGGTTGGCCCTGCCCCAGAGGTCTCGAGGGGGGGAGCGGGCGCGTAGCCCGGCCCGTGCCCTTCTCTGGGTTGGGTGGCTAGGGTTGGCCCTGCCCCAGAGGTCTCGAGGGGGGGAGCGGGTGCGTAGCCCGGCCCGTGCCCTTCTCTGGTTTGGGTGGCTAGGGTTGGCCCTGCCCCAGAGGTCTCGAGGGGGGGAGCGGGCGCGTAGCTCGGCCCGTGCCCTTCTCTGGTTTGGGTGGCTAGGGTTGGCCCTGCCCCAGAGGTCTCGAGGGGGGGAGCGGGCGCGTAGCCCGGCCCGTGCCCTTCTCTGGTTTGGGTGGCTAGGGTTGGCCCTGCCCCAGTGGTCTCGAGGGGGGGAGCGGGCGCGTAGCCCGGCCCGTGCCCTTCTCTGGTTTGTGTGGCTAGGGTTGGCCCTGCCCCAGAGGTCTCGAGGGGGGAGCGGGCGAGTAGCCCGGCCCGTGCCCTTCTCTGGTTTGGGTGGCTAGGGTTGGCCCTGCCCCAGAGGTCTTGAGGGGGGGAGCGGGCACGTAGCCCGGCCCGTGCCCTTCTCTGGTTTGGGTGGCTAGGGTTGGCCATGCCCCAGAGGTCTCGAGGGGGGGAGCGGGCACGTAGCCCGGCCCGTGCCCTTCTCTGGTTTGGGTGGCAAGGGTTGGCCATGCCCCAGAGGTCTCGAGGGGGGAGCGGGCACGTAGCCCGGCCCGTGCCCTTCTCTGGTTTGGGTGGCTAGGGTTGGCCCTGCCCCAGAGGTCTCGAGGGGGGGAGCGGGCGCGTAGCCCGACCCGTGCCCTTCTCTGGTTTGGGTGGCTAGGGTTGGCCCTGCCCCAGAGGTCTCGAGGGGGGGAGCGGGCGCGTAGCCCGGCCCGTGCCCTTCTCTGGTTTGGGTGGCTAGGGTTGGCCCTACCCCAGAGGTCTCGAGGGGGGGAGCGGGCGCGTAGCCCGGCCCGTGCCCTTCTCTGGTTTGGGTGGCTAGGGTTGGCCCTGCCCCAGAGGTCTTGAGGGGGGGAGCGGGCGCGTAGCCCGGCCCGTGCCATTCTCTGGTTTGGGTGGCTAGGGTTGGCCCTGCCCCAGAGGTCTCGAGGGGGGGAGCGGGCGCGTAGCCCGGCCCGTGCCCTTCTCTGGTTTGGGTGGCTAGGGTTGGCCCTGCCCCAGTGGTCTCGAGGGGGGGAGCGGGCGCGTAGCCCGGCCCGTGCCCTTCTCTGGTTTGTGTGGCTAGGGTTGGCCCTGCCCCAGAGGTCTCGAGGGGGGAGCGGGCGAGTAGCCCGGCCCGTGCCCTTCTCTGGTTTGGGTGGCTAGGGTTGGCCCTGCCCCAGAGGTCTCGAGGGGGGGAGCGGGCACGTAGCCCGGCCCGTGCCCTTCTCTGGTTTGGGTGGCTAGGGTTGGCCATGCCCCAGAGGTCTCGAGGGGGGGAGCGGGCACGTAGCCCGGCCCGTGCCCTTCTCTGGTTTGGGTGGCAAGGGTTGGCCATGCCCCAGAGGTCTCGAGGGGGGGAGCGGGCACGTAGCCCGGCCCGTGCCCTTCTCTGGTTTGGGTGGCTAGGGTTGGCCCTGCCCCAGAGGTCTCGAGGGGGGGAGTGGGCGCGTAGCCCGACCCGTGCCCTTCTCTGGTTTGGGTGGCTAGGGTTGGCCCTGCCCCAGAGGTCTCGAGGGGGGGAGCGGGCGCGTAGCCCGGCCCGTGCCCTTCTCTGGTTTGGGTGGCTAGGGTTGGCCCTACCCCAGAGGTCTCGAGGGGGGGAGCGGGCGCGTAGCCCGGCCCGTGCCCTTCTCTGGTTTGGGTGGCTAGGGTTGGCCCTGCCCCAGAGGTCTTGAGGGGGGGAGCGGGCGCGTAGCCCGGCCCGTGCCATTCTCTGGTTTGGGTGGCTAGGGTTGGCCCTGCCCCAGAGGTCTCGAGGGGGGGAGCGGGCGCGTAGCCCGGCCCGTGCCCTTCTCTGGTTTGGGTGGCTAGGGTTGGCCCTGCCCCAGAGGTCTCAAGGGGGTGAGCGGGCGCGTAGCCCGGCCCGTGCCCTTCTCTGGTTTGGGTGGCTAGGGTTGGCCCTGCCCCAGAGGTCTCGAGGGGGGGAGCGGGCGCGTAGCCCGGCCCGTGCCCTTCTCTGGTTTGGGTGGCAAGGGTTGGCCCTGCCCCAGAGGTCTCGAGGGGGGGAGCGGGCACGTAGCCCGGCCCGTGCCCTTCTCTGGTTTGGGTGGCTAGGGTTGGCCCTGCCCCAGAGGTCTCGAGGGGGGGAGCGGGCGCGTAGCCCGGCCCGTGCCCTTCTCTGGTTTGGGTGGCTAGGGTTGGCCCTGCCCCAGAGGTCTCGAGGGGGGTAGCGGGCGCGTAGCCCAGCCCGTGCCCTTCTCTGGTTTGGGGGGCTAGAGTTGGCCCTGCCCAAGAGGTCTTGAGGGGGGGAGCGGGCGCGTAGCCCGGCCCGTGCCCTTCTCTGGTTTGGGTGGCTAGGGTTGGCCCTGCCCCAGAGGTCTCGAGGGGGGGAGCGGGCGAGTAGCCCGGCCCGTGCCCTTCTCTGGTTTGGGTGGCTAGGGTTGGCCCTGCCCCAGTGGTCTCGAGGGGGGGAACGGGCGCGTAGCCCGGCCCGTGCCCTTCTCTGGTTTGGGTGGCTAGGGTTGGCCCTGCCCCAGAGGTCTCGAGGGGGGGAGCGGGCACGTAGCCCGGCCCGTGCCCTTCTCTGGTTTGGGTGGCTAGGGTTGGCCCTGCCCCAGAGGTCTCGAGGGGGGGAGCGGGCGCGTAGCCCGGCCCGTGCCCTTCTCTGGTTTGGGTGGCTAGGGTTGGCCCTGCCCCAGAGGTCTCGAGGGGGGGAGTGGGCGCGTAGCCCGGCCCGTGCCCTTCTCTGGTTTGGGTGGCTAGGGTTGGCCCTACCCCAGAGGTCTCGAGGGGGGGAGCGGGCGCGTAGCCCGGCCCGTGCCCTTCTCTGGTTTGGGTGGCTAGGGTTGGCCCTGCCCCAGAGGTTTCGAGGGGGGGAGCGGGCGCGTAGCCCGACCCCTGCCCTTCTCTGGTTTGGGTGGCTAGGGTTGGCCCTGCCCCAGAGGTCTCGAGGGGGGGAGCGGGCGCGTAGCCCGGCCCGTGCCCTTCTCTGGTTTGGGTGGCTAGGGTTGGCCCTGCCCCAGAGGTCTCGAGGGGGGGAGCGGGCGCGTAGCCCGGCCCGTGCCCTTCTCTGGTTTGGGTGGCTAGGGTTGGCCCTGCCCCAGAGGTCTCGAGGGGGGGAGCGGGCGCGTAGCCCGGCCCGTGCCCTTCTCTGGTTTGGGTGGCTAGGGTTGGCCCTGCCCCAGAGGTCTTGAGGGGGGGAGCGGGCGCGTAGCCCGGCCCGTGCCCTTCTTTGGTTTGGGTGGCTAGGGTTGGCCCTGCCCCAGAGGTCTCGAGGGGGGGAGCGGGCGCGTAGCCCGGCCCGTGCCCTTCTCTGGTTTGGGTGGCTAGGGTTGGCCCTGCCCCAGAGGTCTGGAGGGGGGGAGCGGGCGCGTAGCCCGGCCCGTGCCATTCTCTGGTTTGGGTGGCTAGGGTTGGCTCTGCCCCAGAGGTCTCGAGGGGGGGAGCGGGCGCGTAGCCCGGCCCGTGCCCTTCTCTGGTTTGGGTGGCTAGGGTTGGCCCTGCCCCAGAGGTCTCGAGGGGGGGAGCGGGCGCGTAGCCTGTCCCGTGTCCTTCTCTAGTTTGGGTGGCTAGGGTTGGCCCTGCCCCAGAGGTCTCGAGGGGGGGAGCGGGCGAGTAGCCCGGCCCGTGCCCTTCTCTGGTTTGGGTGGCTAGGGTTGGCCCTGCCCCAGAGGTCTCGAGGGGGGGAGCAGGCACGTAGCCCGGCCCGTGCCCTTCTCTGGTTTGGGTGGCTAGGGTTGGCCCTGCCCCAGAGGTCTCGAGGGGGGGAGCGGGCGCGTAGCCCGGCCCGTGCCCTTCTCTGGTTTGGGTGGCTAGGGTTGGCCCTGCCCCAGAGGTCTCGAGGGGGGGAGCGGGCGAGTAGCCCGGCCCGTGCCCTTCTCTGGTTTGGGTGGCTTGGGTTGGCCCTGCCCCAGAGGTCTCGAGGGGGGGAGCGGGCGCGTAGCCCGGCCCGTGCCCTTCTCTGGTATGGGTGGCTAGGGTTGGCCCTGCCCCAGAGGTCTCGAGGGGGGGAGCGGGCGCGTATCCCGGCCCGTGCCCTTCTCTGGTTTGGGTGGCTAGGGTTGGCCCTGCCCCAGAGGTCTCGAGGGGGGGAGCGGGCGCGTAGCCCGGCCCGTGCCCTTCTCTGGTTTGGGTGGCTAGGGTTGGCCCTGCCCCAGAGGTCTCGAGGGGGGGAGCGGGCGAGTAGCCCGGCCCGTGCCCATCTCTGGTTTGGGTGGCTAGGGTTGGCCCTGCCCCAGAGGTCTCGAGGGGGGGAGCAGGCGCGTAGCCCGGCCCGTGCCCTTCTCTGGTTTGGGTGGCTAGGGTTGGCCCTGCCCCAGAGGTCTCGAAGGGGGGAGTGGGCGCGTAGCCCGGCCCGTGCCCTTCTCTGGTTTGGGTGGCTAGGGTTGGCCCTGCCCCAGAGGTCTCGAGGGGGGGAGCGGGCGCGTAGCCCGGCCCGTGCCCTTCTCTGGTTTGGGTGGCTAGGGTTGGCCCTGCCCCAGAGGTCTCGAGGGGGGGAGCGGGCGCGTAGCCCGGCCCGTGCCCTTCTCTGGTTTGGGTGGCTAGGGTTGGCCCTGCCCCAGAGGTTTCGAGGGGGGGAGCGGGCGCGTAGCCCGACCCCTGCCCTTCTCTGGTTTGGGTGGCTAGGGTTGGCCCTGCCCCAGAGGTCTCGAGGGGGGGAGCGGGCGCATAGCCCGGCCCGTGCCCTTCTCTGGTTTGGGTGGCTAGGGTTGGCCCTGCCCCAGAGGTCTCGAGGGGGGGAGCGGGCGCGTAGCCCGGCCCGTGCCCTTCTCTGGTTTGGGTGGCTAGGGTTGGCCCTGCCCCAGAGGTCTCGAGGGGGGGAGCGGGCGCGTAGCCCGGCCCGTGCCCTTCTCTGGTTTGGGTGGCTATGGTTGGCCCTGCCCCAGAGGTCTCGAGGGGGGGAGCGGGCGCGTAGCCCGGCCCGTGCCCTTCTCTGGTTTGGGTGGCTAGGGTTGGCCCTGCCCCAGAGGTCTCGAGGGGGGGAGCGGGCGAGTAGCCCGGCCCGTGCCCTTCTCTGGTTTGGGTGGCTAGGGTTGGCCCTGCCCCAGAGGTCTCGAGGGGGGGAGCCGGCGCGTAGCCCGGCCCGTGCCCTTCTCTGGTTTGGGTGGCTAGGGTTGGCCCTGCCCCAGAGGTCTCGAGGGGGGGAGTGGGCGCGTAGCCCGGCCCGTGCCCTTCTCTGGTTTGGGTGGCTAGGGTTGGCCCTGCCCCAGAGGTCTCGAGGGGGGGAGCGGGCGCGTAGCCCGGCCCGTGCCCTTCTCTGGTTTGGGTGGCTAGGGTTGGCCCTGCCCCAGAGGTCTCGAGGGGGGGAGCGGGCGCGTAGCCCGGCCCGTGCCCTTCTCTGGTTTGGGTGGCTAGGGTTGGCCCTGCCCCAGAGGTTTCGAGGGGGGGAGCGGGCGCGTAGCCCGACCCATGCCCTTCTCTGGTTTGGGTGGCTAGGGTTGGCCCTGCCCCAGAGGTCTCGAGGGGGGGAGCGGGCGCGTAGCCCGGCCCGTGCCCTTCTCTGGTTTGGGTGGCTAGGGTTGGCCCTGCCCCAGAGGTCTCGAGCGGGGGAGCGGGCGCGTAGCCCGGCCCGTGCCCTTCTCTGGTTTGGGTGGCTAGGGTTGGCCCTGCCCCAGAGGTCTCGAGGGGGGAGCGGGCGCGTAGCCCGGCCCGTGCCCTTCTCTGGTTTGGGTGGCTAGGTTTGGCCCTGCCCCAGAGGTCTCGAGGGGGGAGCGGGCGCGTAGCCCGGCCCGTGCCCTTCTCTGGTTTGGGTGGCTAGGGTTGGCCCTGCCCCAGAGGTCTCGAGGGGGGGAGCGGGCGCGTAGCCCGGCCCGTGCCCTTCTCTGGTTTGGGTGGCTAGGGTTGGCCCTGCCCCAGAGGTCTCGAGGGGGGGAGCGGGCGCGTAGCCCGGCCCGTGCCCTTCTCTGGTTTGGGTGGCTAGGGTTGGCCCTGCCCCAGAGGTCTCGAGGGGGGGAGCGGGCACGTAGCCCGGCCCGTGCCCTTCTCTGGTTTGGGTGGCTAGGGTTGGCCCTGCCCCAGAGGTCTCGAGGGGGGGAGCGGGCGAGTAGCCCGGCCCGTGCCCTTCTCTGGTTTGGGTGGCTAGCGTTGGCCCTACCCCAGAGGTCTCGAGGGGGGGAGCGGGCACGTATCCCGGCCCGTGCCCTTCTCTGGTTTGGGTGGCTAGGGTTGGCCCTGCCCCAGAGGTCTCGAGGGGGGAGCGGGCGCGTAGCCCGGCCCGTGCCCTTCTCTGGTTTGGGTGGCTAGGGTTGGCCCTACCCCAGAGGTCTCGAGGGGGGGAGCGGGCGCGTAGCCCGGCCCGTGCCCTTCTCTGGTTTGGGTGGCTAGGGTTGGCCCTGCCCCAGAGGTCTCGAGGGGGGGGGGGGAGCGGGCACGTAGCCCGACCCATGCCCTTCTATGGTTTGGGTGGCTAGGGTTGGCCCTGCCCCAGAGGTCTCGAGGGGGGGAGCGGGCGCGTAGCCCGGCCCGTGCCCTTCTCTGGTTTGGGTGGCTAGGGTTGGCCCTGCCCCAGAGGTCTCTAGGGGGGGAGCGGGCGCGTAGCCCGGCCCGTGCCCTTCTCTGGTTTGGCTGGCTAGGGTTGGCCCTGCCCCAGAGGTCTCGAGGGGGGAGCGGGCGCGTAACCCGGCCCGTGCCCTTCTCTGGTTTGGGTGGCTAGGGTTGGCCCTGCCCCAGAGGTCTTGAGGGGGGGAGCGGGCGCGTAGCCCGGCCCGTGCCCTTCTTTGGTTTGGGTGGCTAGGGTTGGCCCTGCCCCAGAGGTCTCGAGGGGGGGAGCGGGCGCGTAGCCTGGCCCGTGCCCTTCTCTGGTTTGGGTGGCTAGGGTTGGCCATGCCCCAGAGGTCTCGAGGGGGGGAGCGGGCGCGTAGCCCGGCCCGTGCCCTTCTCTGGTTTGGGTGGCTAGGGTTGGCCCTGCCCCAGAGGTCTCGAGGGGGGGGAGCGGGCGCGTAGCCCGGCCCGTGCCCTTCTCTGGTTTGGGTGGCTAGCGTTGGCCCTGCCCCAGAGGTCTCGAGGGGGGGAGCGGGCACGTAGCCCGGCCCGTGCCCTTCTCTGGTTTGGGTGGCTAGGTTTGGCCCTGCCCCAGAGGTCTCAAGGGGGGGAGCGGGCGCGTAGCCCGGCCCGTGCCCTTCTCTGGTTTGGGTGGCTAGGGTTGGCCCTGCCCCAGAGGTCTCGAGGGGGGGAGCGGGCGCGTAGCCCGGCCCGTGCCCTTTTCTGGTTTGGGTGGCTAGGGTTGGCCCTGCCCCAGAGGTCTCGAGGGGGGGAGCGGGCGCGTAGCCCGGCCCGTGCCCTTCTCTGGTTTGGGTGGCTAGGGTTGGCCCTACCCCAGAGGTCTCGAGGGGGGGAGCGGGCGCGTAGCCCGGCCCGTGCCCTTCTCTGGTTTGGGTGGCTAGGGTTGGCCCTGCCCCAGAGGTCTCGAGGGGGGGAGCGGGCGCGTAGCCCGACCCCTGCCCTTCTCTGGTTTGGGTGGCTAGGGTTGGCCCTGCCCCAGAGGTCTCGAGGGGGGGAGCGGGCGCGTAGCCCGGCCCGTGCCCTTCTCTGGTTTGGGTGGCTAGGGTTGGCCCTGCCCCAGAGGTCTCGAGGGGGGGAGCGGGCGCGTAGCCCGGCCCGTGCCCTTCTCTGGTTTGGGTGGCTAGGGTTGGCCCTGCCCCAGAGGTCTCGAGGGGGGGAGCGGGCGCGTAGCCCGGCCCGTGCCCTTCTCTGGTTTGGGTGGCTAGGGTTGGCCCTGCCCCAGAGGTCTTGAGGGGGGGAGCGGGCGCGTAGCCCGGCCCGTGCCCTTCTGTGGTTTGGGTGGCTAGGGTTGGCCCTGCCCCAGAGGTCTCGAGGGGGGGAGCGGGCGCGTAGCCCGGCCCGTGCCCTTCTCTGGTTTGGGTGGCTAGGGTTGGCCCTGCCCCAGAGGTCTCGAGGGGGGGAGCGGGCACGTAGCCCGGCCCGTGCCATTCTCTGGTTTGGGTGGCTAGGGTTGGCTCTGCCCCAGAGGTCCTGAGGGGGGAGCGGGCGCGTAGCCCGGCCCGTGCCCTTCTCTGGTTTGGGTGGCTAGGGTTGGCCCTGCCCCAGAGGTCTCGAGGGGGGGAGCGGGCGCGTAGCCCGTCCCGTGCCCTTCTCTGGTTTGGGTGGCTAGGGTTGGCCCTGCCCCAGAGGTCTCGAGGGGGGGAGCGGGCGAGTAGCCCGGCCCGTGCCCTTCTCTGGTTTGGGTGGCTAGGGTTGGCCCTGCCCCAGAGGTCTCGAGGGGGGGAGCAGGCACGTAGCCCGGCCCGTGCCCTTCTCTGGTTTGGGTGGCTAGGGTTGGCCCTGCCCCAGAGGTCTCGAGGGGGGGAGCGGGCGCGTAGCCCGGCCCGTGCCCTTCTCTGGTTTGGGTGGCTAGGGTTGGCCCTGCCCCAGAGGTCTCGAGGGGGGAGCGGGCGAGTAGCCCGGCCCGTGCCCTTCTCTGGTTTGGGTGGCTAGGGTTGGCCCTGCCCCAGAGGTCTCGAGGGGGGGAGCGGGCGCGTAGCCCGGCCCGTGCCCTTCTCTGGTATGGGTGGCTAGGGTTGGCCCTGCCCCAGAGGTCTCGAGGGGGGGAGCGGGCGCGTATCCCGGCCCGTGCCCTTCTCTGGTTTAGGTGGCTAGGGTTGGCCCTGCCCCAGAGGTCTCAAGGGGGGGAGCGGGCGCGTAGCCCGGCCCGTGCCCTTCTCTGGTTTGGGTGGCTAGGGTTGGCCCTGCCCCAGAGGTCTCGAGGGGGGGAGCGGGCGAGTAGCCCGGCCCGTGCCCATCTCTGGTTTGGGTGGCTAGGGTTGGCCCTGCCCCAGAGGTCTTGAGGGAGGGAGCGGGCGCGTAGCCCGGCCCGTGCCCTTCTTTGGTTTGGGTGGCTAGGGTTGGCCCTGCCCCAGAGGTCTCGAGGGGGGGAGCGGGCGCGTAGCCCGGCCCGTGCCCTTCTCTGGTTTGGGTGGCTAGGGTTGGCCCTGCCCCAGAGGTCTCGAGGGGGGGAGCGGGCGCGTAGCCCGTCCCGTGCCCTTCTCTGGTTTGGGTGGCTAGGGTTGGCCCTGCCCCAGAGGTCTCGAGGGGGGGAGCGGGCGAGTAGCCCGGCCCGTGCCCTTCTCTGGTTTGGGTGGCTAGGGTTGGCCCTGCCCCAGAGGTCTCGAGGGGTGGAGCGGGTGCGTAGCCCGGCCCGTGCCCTTCTCTGGTTTGGGTGGCTAGGGTTGGCCCTGCCCCAGAGGTCTCGAGGGGGGAGCGGGCGCGTAGCCCGGCCCGTGCCCTTCTCTGGTTTGGGTGGCTAGGGTTGGCCCTGCCCCAGAGGTCTCGAGGGGGGAGCGGGCGCGTAGCCCGGCCCGTGCCCTTCTCTGGTTTGGGTGGCTAGGGTTGGCCCTGCCCCAGAGCTCTCGAGGGGGGGAGCGGGCGCGTAGCCCGGCCCGTGCCCTTCTCTGGTTTGGGTGGCTAGGGGGTGCCCTGCCCCAGAGGTCTCGAGGGGGGAGCGGGCGCGTAGCCCGGCCCATGCCCTTCTCTAGTTTGGGTGGCTAGGGTTGGCCCTGCCCCAGAGGTCTCGAGGGGGGGAGCGGGCGCGTAGCCCGGCCCGTGCCCTTCTCTGGTTTGGGTGGCTAGGGTTGGCCCTGCCCCAGAGGTCTCGAGGGGGGGAGCGGGCGCGTAGCCCGGCCCGTGCCCTTCTCTGGTTTGGGTGGCTAGGGTTGGCCCTGCCCCAGAGGTCTCGAGGGGGGGGGGGGGAGCGGGCGCGTAGCCCGGCCCGTGCCCTTCTCTGGTTTGGGTGGCTAGCGTTGGCCCTGCCCCAGAGGTCTTGAGGGGGGGAGCGGGCACGTAGCCCAGCCCGTGCCCTTCTCTGGTTTGGGTGGCTAGGGTTGGCTCTGCCCCAGAGGTCTCGAGGGGTGGAGCGGGCGCGTAGCCCGGCCCGTGCCCTTCTCTGGTTTGGGTGGCTAGGGTTGGCCCTGCCCCAGAGGTCTTGAGGGGGGGAGCGGGCGCGTAGCTCGGCCCGTGCCCTTCTCTGGTTTGGGTGGCTAGGGTTGGCCCTGCCCCAGAGGTCTCGAGGGGGGGAGCGGGGGCGTAGCCCGGCCCGTGCCCTTCTCTGGTTTGGGTGGCTAGGGTTGGCCCTGCCCCAGAGGTCTCGAGGGGGGGAGCGGGCGCGTAGTCCAGCCCGTGCCCTTCTCTGGTTTGGGTGGCTAGGGTTGGCCCTGCCCCAGAGGTCTCGAGGGGTGGAGCAGGCGCGTAGCCCGGCCCGTGCCCTTCTCTGGTTTGGGTGGCTAGGGTTGGCCCTGCCCCAGAGGTCTCGAGGGGGGAGCGGGCGCGTAGCCCGGCCCGTGCCCTTCTCTGGTTTGGGTGGCTAGGGTTGGCCCTGCCCCAGAGGTCTCGAGGGGGGAGCGGGCGCGTAGCCCGGCCCGTGCCCTTCTCTGGTTTGGGTGGCTAGGGTTGGCCCTGCCCCAGAGATCTCGAGGGGGGGAGCGGGCGCGTAGCCCGGCCCGTGCCCTTCTCTGGTTTGGGTGGCTAGGGTTGGCCCTGCCCCAGAGGTCTCGAGGGGGGGAGCGGGCGTGTAGCCCGGCCCATGCCCTTCTCTAGTTTGGGTGGCTAGGGTTGGCCCTGCCCCAGAGGTTCTGAGTTTTAACGAACTGCAAAACTTGTGTAGGAACAACAATGTTGCGTAAAACGAGTGGATGTGTATATTGCGCGTAAAGAAGGAAAAACTCACAACTATTGGTAGAATTTTAGCAGATGTTTTGCGTTCCAAGGGTGGCCCAGTTCGCTCCCTTCGGGGGTAGCCAGGATGTACGTGGCCGGTCCGACAATATCGACGACTGTGTAGGGCCCTTCCCATTTAGCGGCCAGCTTTCCCCGCTGTGCAGTCTCGGGCCGGAAGGTGGCATCTCGGAGGACCAAATCGCCGATCCTGAAAGTCTGCGGTTTCACCCGGGAGTCGTAATATCGGGCCATCCTCTGGCTGTGTTTGACGAGGTTGGTCAGGGGCCGGTCTCTTACCTCGTCTATCAACTCAAGACTGAGGCCGAGTCCTTCTCCGTTGATTTCTTCGTCGAAGAGCTTTAGCCGAAGTGTCTCCTCGCCGATTTCCACAGGAACGACCGCCTCCGATCCGTATGCTAGCACGAAGGGGCTTTCTCCGGTTGAGGCCTTGTGGGTGGTACGATAAGACCATAGGATTCCCGACAGCTCGTCAACCCAAGCCCCCAGAGCGGCGTCCACCTTCTTCTTCATTGGGTTCAAGATACATTTATTCGCGGCCTCCGCCATTCCATTGCATTGTGGGTGGTCGACTGACGCGAACTGGAGTTTGATCCCCCAGCCCGAGCAGAAGTCACGGAAGCCTTCGCAATCGAACTACTTTCCATTATCCGTGACAATGGAGCGGGGGATCCCAAAGCGGCATATGATGGATTGCCAGATGAAGCCCTTCATGTCCGTCCACGCGATTCACGCCAGCGGCTCTGCTTCGACCCATTTTGTGAAGTAGTCCACGGCGACGACTAGATATTTCCTTCCCCCGGAGGCCTTTGGGAACAGCCCCAGGATGTCGAGTCCCCACTTGGCGAAGGGGATCGGGCTCAAGATGGGCATCAGGTTGGCCGGGGGTGCAGTCGTCTGTCGGCTGAACTTCTGGCATGCCTCGTACGTCTTGACGTACTGTACCGCGTCCCGGATCATCGTCGGCCAGTAGTATCCTTGGCGCATTACTTTGTGGGCGATGGTGCACCCGCCATGATGGTTTCCGCAGAAGCCTTCGTGTACCTCGCGGATGACTTGCTCAGCCTGCTCCGGGCCCAAGCATTTCAGGTAGGGCAGGACGTCAAAATTGGCGCGGCGGCGGCGGTACAGAACTCCGTCGAGAAGCACGAATGACAGGGCCAGTCTTTCCACCTGTTTTGCCAACATCCGCTCTTCAGGTAGCTCACCCGTCTCTAAGTACTTCATAATGGGGGTCATCCATGACGTCATCGCGTCCGTGCACATCAGTTCTCCTTCGTCAATGGTTGGCGTCAATAGGCTTTCCACGTAGATTGCCTTCCCGATCTCGGCCGCCGAAGAGGAAGCCAGCTTAGATAGGGCATCCGCCCGGAGGTTGCTGGAGCGGGGTAGCTGTTGGACGTCCGCTTTCTTGAACTTACGGAGTTCGATCTGGATGCGATTCAGGTATCGCTTCATTGTTTCCTCTCGGGCCTCGAAGCCCCCCAGGATCTGTTGGACGACGAGACGGGAGTCACTTAGGAGCAACACGTTCGTCGCCCCCACCGCCCTAGCAAGTTTTAACCCGTTAACCGCGGCTTCATACTCCACGACATTGTTAGTGGCCGGGAAGCTGAAGCGTAGGGCATATTCCAACGAACATCCGTCAGGAGTCTGAATGACGATACTCGCTCCAGTCCCGGAGCCTGTTGCGGAGTCGTCGACGTGGATGGTCCATAATTCGCCCGATGTCATCGGGGAGGGCGCTGAGGGTTCGCCCACCTTGATCCTCCGTGGGGACGAGGTCACTGGTGGGAGCTCCGTCCGGTCCCCCGGCGGGACTTCTGTGGTGCATTCCACCACGAAGTCAGCCAGCGCTTGGCCCTTGACCGCCGTCCGGGCTTTGTACGTTATGTCGAACTCGCTGAGCTCGACGCTCCAGTTGAGCATCCTCCCCGACCGCTCCAGTCTTTTCAGGTTCTTTTCGAGGGGCATACCAGTGTGGACGGTTATGGGGTGGGCCTGAAAATAGGGTCGGAGCTTCCGGGCTGTTGTGATTAGGCAGTAGGCGGATTTCTCGATAGGGCTGTATCGAGTCTCCGCCTCTCGGAGGATCCGGCTGGCGTTGTAAACAGGGCGTTGCACCCCTCCTTCCTCCTTGATCAGGACAGAGCTAACGGCCTCCTCGTTCGTCGCCAGGTACAACCCTAGGGGTTCGCCTTCCTCCAGCCGTGCGAGGAGCGGTGGGCTCTATAGGTATGCTCTCAGCTCCGCGAACGCCTGCGCGCAGTCGTCGTCCCACGGGATCACCTTCCTCTTGTCTTTAGCTTCGCCAAAGGCCGTGCGCAAGACCCTGAAGAAGGGGAGCGATTTCTCCGCCGACTTCGACAGGAATCGTCCCAGAGCGGCGATCCGGCCGTTCAGTCGCTGCAAGTCCCGGATCGTCCGGGGCTTCGTCATACTGGTGAGGGCCGTCAACTTGTCGGGGTTCACCTCGAGTCCCCGCTTCGTTTTCATGAAGCCTAAGAATTTTCCCGATTGCACGCCAAAGATACACTTCGCAGGGTTTAGCCTCAGGTTGTACCGGCGGACCCTCTGGAAGATTTCCTGCAAGTCGGCGAGGTGGTCGAGGGCCCTTCCGCTCTTCACCAGCATGTCGTCGATGTAGACCTCCAAGTTTCGCCCCACCTGAGGCCCGAATATTCGGTCTACCATCCGTTGATAGGTCGCCCCGGCGTTCTTCAGTCCAAAGGGCATCTTGGTGTAACAGAAGGTGCCTTTATCGGTGACAAAAGACGTCTTCTCCTCATCCCCCTCCACCATCGGTATCTGGTTGTACCCCGAGAAGGCGTCCATAAAGCTTAACAACTCATAGCCGGACGCCTGGTCCACCAAGTGGTCGATCCGGGGCAGGGGGAAGCTGTCCTTCGGGCATACATTGTTGAGGTCGGTGAAGTCGACGTACATACGCCACTTTCCATTGGGCTTCTTTACCAGAACGACGTTGGCGAGCCAGTCGGGGTAGTCCACTGGCCGAACAAATTTGGCTTCGAGGAGCCGCTCTACCTCTTCCTCGGCTGCCCTCTTCTTTTCGCCCCCTGCACTTCTCTTCTTCTGTCGAACAGTTCGGGCTTTCGGGTCCGCATTCAACCTGTGGGAGATTACAGTCGGGTCCACCCCGGGCATGTCGACAGGTGACCATGCGAATATGTCTGTGTTTTCCCGGAGCAAGGCGACGAGGGCCGTCCTCAAAGCGGCCGCGAGTTTTGTCCCGATGGAGACGGTTCTCCCCTCGTCCGAGGATATTGGGACCTCTTCCACTTCCTCGGTCGGGGTCGGCCGCTGGTCGCAGAAGTCTTCCCTCTCGTCAGGGATGAGAGCCGTCAGGGTCCGCCTCGGGCTCCTACGCAGGGACGGTGTATGGTTGTGGTCTCCGGGCATCTCCTGTCCTCCCCGCACCTGTCCCACCCCCCGCGGGGTTCGGAATTTCATCGTCTGATGTTACCGGCTGGGGAGTGCCTCGATGGCCGTCATATATGGATGCCCTATGATTCCGTTATACACCGACGCGACGTCGACGATGACAAAATGCGTTTCCCTGGTGACGACCATCGGTTCCTCCCCCAGGGTCATGGGCAGGGTGATCGTTCCCTCGGCAGGGATCGCATGGCTGGTGAAGCCAGTAATAGGGCCCACACAGGGAGCTAGGTCTGCACGCCCCCATCCCATCCTCTCGACCGTTGACAGGAACATGATGTCACAGGAGCTACCGGTGTCAATCAGGATCCGGCCGACGTCAATCGCCCCGATCCGAGCCTCGATGACGAGAGTGTCATTGTTCTGGCTCCGTGCCTCCTACCAGTCCTCCTCGGTAAAGGTGATAGGGGGTCGGTGTGTCCTTCTTCGCTTTGGTCGGTGGCCGGCGCCCGCCATCATCACCTGTCGGGCTCCGGCCCCCGGGATTACGGGCGCCCGCCCCGCCGAGGAAGACCCTCAAGTTATCATCTCAATTCGCATGACCGCCCTCGGGGGGCGTGGCTCCTCCTTATCGCGGTTCACCGGTGGTTCCCGTCCCCCCTCCTCCGGGGGGCTCTCTCTCCTTCTGCCACCCGCCTGCCCGCGACGAAGTTTCCCAGGTGACCCGCCTGGATCAATCGCTCGATCTCTCTTTTAAGGGAGTAACAATGGTCGGTGTCGTGACCGTGGTCCCGGTGATAACGGCAGTATCTCCGGGGGTCCCTCTTCGCCGGATCCGTCCTCATCTCCCGGGGAGGCTCTGGCAGTAACCCGGCCCTTGTCACCGCGGTCAGCACCTCCATCATGGGGGCGTTGAGTCGCGTGTAATGCGCCTGTAGGGGGCCTTCTTGTCTTGGGATGACTCGAGGGAGCCCTTGGGCCTGAGCAAGCTCACGCACCGGGCCAAGGAGATCTTGTGGGCGAGGCTCGGGCGGTTCCCGCCGCGGTCGGGCTAACTGATCGCGACCTCGGCCCCTCTCTTCCTGCCTCGGCCGAGGGTGTGATCGGGGTTCGCCTTGGGATGGCCTCGCCGGGGGGAATATGGCCTTTGCACCGAGAGTCTCTTCGGCCAACGCGTGCCTCTCCGCCATAGCAACCAATGCCTCATAGTCAATCGACGGATCCCGGAGCAGGGATTTGTGGAGGCTCCGAGTCCGCAGCCCCGTTTTGAAGGCCAGCATAAGCACCTCATCGCCGCATGTCACCACCGCCCGTCTTTCCTCCTGAAAGCGGCGGAGGTATCTTCCTGTTGTCTCTCCCTCCCCTTGGACTATCGTGCTGAGATAGTCTAAGGGCTTCTTTTTCGTCCGCCCGGCCCGGAACTCTTGGCAGAACTTGTGGGATAGTTCGCCAAAGCTCCCGACGGACCTCGCGGGCAAGCCAAAGTACCAGTCCAACGCGGTGTCCCTCAGTCTTTGGGAGAAATGTCGGCATAGGAACGCCTCATCCACGTCCTGCGCCTCCATCGCCCCCCGATATTACTGGAAGTGCGTGAGGGGGTCGCCTCTCCCATTGTACGTGGCCAAATGAGGGGGTTTGAACCTTACAGGCCTTAGGGCGGACGTGATCCACCGTGCTAGTGGCGTGGCCTCCTCCGGGTAGGTAGGGCGGTCCGGTGTATCCCCTCTCCGCCACTCGGGGGTCTGGCTTCGGTCGCGCCTCGGCCGCCGACGGTCCTCCGTCCCCGGGGAGTAGCCCAACGGTCTTCTGGCGGGGCTCCTTCCTTGGGCCGAGGATTCGACGGGTTGCGGGCTATGGTTCTCCCAGTGCCAGCGCCTCCCGGCCAGCTCTCCTCAGGCCTCCATCCGTCCTTGATTCTCCCGAAGGAGCCTTTCGCGCTCGGCGATGAGCAAGCGTAGTTGTCGACAAACGGCTTCCTCATGTTAGGTATCGGAGGGGTGGTGCAGGCGACGCGGGCTGCCTCCTCCGGGTGGGGACCTGTTCAGCAACGGGTCCCGCCCGTCCCCGAGCCGCCGACCCGTCGCTGTCTCGTCCAGGATTTCCTGGTTGCTTCTGTTCTCTCTCCTTAGCCTCTCGCGCTCCGCGACGATGAGGCGGAGTTGGCGGCGAGCGGCCTCTTCGTCCTGGTAGGCCCTTCAGGCGGTCTCTACCGCTTCGTCCAAGTGCCGTTGCGTGGCGGCTGCCTCCCCCAGGCGCCTCCACCGTCGCGCAACTTCTATCTCTTGAAGGAGCCTTTGCTGGGCCGTAACCTCCTCCACGAGCCCCCTGTTCCCCCCCCTCCTCCTCGAACTGAAGGTGGAGGTTTCGCCTCACGTTCAGGGGCTCTGAGGGGCCGAGCGGAGGCTCCGTTCCAGCCATCTGATAGTCTCCCCTGCCCTGAGTGACGGCCTCGAAGCTTTTCAGGACGGTGTGGGTTGAAGTATGTTCAGTTTCGGTGCCCATACCCAGAAGGGGGTCGGACGCCGGGGTGATTTGTAGAGAGAGCGATTCCTGACCCACGGGATTTTTGCCGTGGTCAGGGTTCCGCGAGATCGGCATGGAGTCTAACATGGGTGTGACCCTTCGTTCCCATAGACGGCGCCAATTGTTACGAGGTGGAACTCGCGTACAATGAATTTGTATTATGGGGAACCAAGGGCACGGTAGTTATATGGGGAAGAAGGTTTAGGTAGGCTGTTTTACAAGTGATTAGTGGGGTGAAGAAGTTGGATCCGTTGCCGGTGGCACTCACGGGGTCGAATCTCGCCGTATGCCGCTGAGGAGGGTTGGACGGCAGGGGGTTGACGCTGACTTTGGTCAAGGGGCGAGCTCTCCTGCAGCACAAACAACTCATCAGAAGGGCAGGGTTGGGGTTCAACCCTTAGCCCCTCCGATGCCTAAGTCAGTAATAGGGCTTAAAATGGGGGGCTCGACACGCCGGCCGGACTAACGGTGTGTCGGTCGCACGTGGCGAGCTATGGGTGGGAGAACAAAGATATGGATGACCCTTGTTCTCGTGTGTGAATTATAGATTAAGAGAGAATTTTCCAACCCCCCTTCCGTAAGAGGAGAGGGGGTGTTTATACCTGACGGGTGATGACTAGGCGTGCTGAGCTGGCTCGGGTGTCAGCGGAAGCTGCAGACAAGGACGTCAGGAACAGGAGTTCCTGACCTGCTTTTGTCAGGCGGCGCAACGGCCAAGGGGTGCTTTTGTCAGGATGTCAGGGCCGAAAGCGCTAACCGTCAGTCAGTCGGGTGACGTATGTGTCAGTCGTGTCCTTATCCTAGGTCGTTTGTCGTTGGTGACGAACTAAAGGTTGGGCCGTATCACTCTAGGTGCCGCGGTTCATGGGAATCGGGCGGGTCGTACCGATCGGTCATGAGCTATGGTCCGCCTGTGCGGAAGGATACGTCTGTGCCTGTCGGTAGGCCCGGCTTAGCTACTTAAGCGTCCCCAAGCGCGCTACCCCCGGTGGGTCGAGCGGCTGTGGTTGTTCGCCTCAACCGGGTCGGGGAACGCTACAAGGCGCGCCCATCTCCATATTGCCCCGGATTTTCGGGGTGGCGACCCTTTCATGAAGCGGAGAGTCCGTGGATCATGTGGGTGGATTCGGGTGGGACCGCTACGATCTTTAGGTCGTAACATTCAAAACTAAATTGGATGAATCTGGACAGGTAATTACAAACACGGCCCGATTGGTTGCACAAGGTTATAATCAAGAAGAATGTATTGATTATGATGAAACCTATGCACCAGTTGCACGTCTTGAGATTATTAGAATGTTGTTATCAATTGCATGTTTTAAAATTTTAAGTTATTTTAAATGGATGTCAAAAGTGCTTTTCTAAATGGTTTTCTCAAAGAAGAAGTTTATGTTTGAACAACCTCCTGGTTTTATTCATGAAAATTTAGAAAATCATGTTTTCAAATTGAAGAAAGCTTTATATGGTCTCAAACAAGCACCTCGTGCTTGGTATGAAAGACTTAAAAGCTATCTTTTAAATTCTGGTTATTCAATTGGTAAAATAGATTCCACGTTATTTATTAAGAACATTAAATCTGACATAATCATTATTCAAATATATGTTGAGGATATTATTTTTGGTTCTACTAATGAATCTCTTTGTCAAGATTTCTCTAAGATTATGCAGAAAGAATTTGAGATGAGTCACATGGGTCAACTCAATTACTTACTCGGTCTTCAAATCAAACAATTGAAGGAAGGAATCTTCATTCACCAAAGCAAGTATTCTAGAGAACTCATCAAGCGTTTTGGTTTAGAAAGTTCTGCAGAAAAACGTACTCCAATGAGTACATCTACTTCTCTCGACAAAGATTTAAATGGTAAGAGTGTTAATCAACGTCTTTATAGAGTTATGATTGGCTCTCTACTCTATTTAACTGCTAGTAGACCAGACATTATGTTTTCAGTATGTTTATGTGCACGTTTTCAGGCAGATCCTAAGGTTTCACATCTAACTGCCGTAAAAAGGATTATTAGATATGTTAAGTACACTTCTGATTTTGGTTTATTTTATCCCAAGTCAAGCACATTTGATTTATTATCATATAGTGATACAGACTTGCTGGTTGCAAATCAGATCGTAAAAGTACCAGTGGTACATGCCACTTTTTAGGTCATGCTTTATTTTCTTGGTTTAGCAAGAAGAAAAACTCTGTTTCATTATCTACAACCAAGGTAGAATATATTGCCGCCGGTTTAGCATGTGCTCAAATCTTATGGATGAAACAAACTATTTCAGACTATGGTATTGATTGTTCTACTTGCCCTATTATGTGTGATAATACTAGTGCTATTAATCTTTCTAAAAATCATGTGCATCATTCTCCTACAAAACATATTGATGTACGTCATCATTTTCTAGATGATCATGTTCGGAAAGGAGATATAGTTCTTAAATTTATAGCTACTGAACATCAGACTGCTGATATTTTGACTAAACCATTGAAAGAAGAGACTTTTATTAAGCTTCGACGGAATTTGGGGATTATTAGTGAATCCGACGTATGACACTTTCTTCTAATATATTTAAGAATTTTTCCCAATTTTTTCAGAATTTTTTTGCTATTTTTTATATTGGTCGACCAATTTGCAAATATTGGTCGCCAATTGATGATTTTTTATTATTTCGATAACTGCTTTTTCTTCCCACTTATTTTTCGTTAACCGTTCCCTCCATTTTTTGTTCTCCAACAAAACCCATCCTTGCGTTTTTAAAATTTGATCAGTTTTCAAAACTACTCTGCCGATTGAACAATTTCAGTTCCTAAAACTTCCCTAACTGATTATTTTTCTCCCTATTTAATTCTTGCATAGGGAATTACATTTTTCACAAAAATATCTCCACAAGGCTTCTCTTTCTCTTTTCCTGAAGCATCATCTTCCCCCAAATTCACTCAGCCCGTCTCCCTTGCCACATCACCGACAATCTCACTCACAATCGACGGGTCCGACCCAAATCTCGTCGGCTCCGCCCTCTAATCCGACATTTCCGCCCTCCCCTTCACCGATTTTCAATCGATCGGCTCCGCCCTACCTTCGCTCGGCCCTATTCCGCACTCTTTCCCATGGATCCCCGATACCTAGACTTCATCGCAACGGCCTCTCCTACCCGTTTTTGTTCTTTGGCAGCCACCCAGCAGTGTCGCAACCTAGAGAACCTTCCATTTCATCCGGAACGCTACGTGGACTTCGCCGATCACGGGTTCTCCCAGATTTTCGGCCCCCTCCAATCCGCCGACCTCGTTGCTCTGTGGTCGACTGCAAATCGCACACCCTACTTCCCCTCTTTGGTACGCAAATTTTACGCAAATTTGGATTCTTCCATGAGGGATGGTATGCTTTCTATCACCACCATCGTTAATCAATTCTATTTTCGTTTGACTGGCCACATGCTATCACTGATCTTGAATTTACCATCTACCCACATTCAGCCACTCCCCGACACCCTCACTAACCTAGCCATTAAACAACTTCTGTCCCCTGATTTTTGCCCCAAACGATCCGCTGCCACTCTTCATCACCCGGCTCGAATGATGGTTAAGATAATCCTCACCAACCTCGCCCCGAAAATAGGCTCCCTAAATTACGTGAGTACCAAGACTGCTCGTTGCTTGTCTGCCTTGATGGGAGAACTTCCCATTGATTGGGGTTCTGTTTTGCTCGAATCTTTGGCCAAACCTGTCTGCTCTCACATTTTCTTGCCTTCGCTTATCACTAGGATTCTTGAGGCGTTTCAGATTCCTTTTGCCCATTCTGTCCCAATATTTAACCCCATAGACTTCAATTCTGAGACCCTGACACATATGTAGTTAGTTATTTCCGATACTTCTGACCATGATGACGATGCTGATGCCTCTCCTAGAGACACCTCTCCCCTCCCATCTGGTCCTACTACTCGCTCTATGTCTCGCTCACCCCACACCCGTAACCGCTCTCCCCGCACCCGTCCCACTCCCAGCACCCGTACCCCTGAATCTTCTTCTCGTGCCCGTGGCCACGTTCCTGTTAGGAAGCATTATTCCCACTCTGGTGCTTCCCCTAGCTCTCCCGTTACCCCATCCTCCTCGCATGGTGTTGTTGATTTGCTTGGTGAAGTTCGTGATCTCCGTTATTCCATCCCTCGCGGTTTCACGGATATTCGAAATGAAATGCACGATAGCTTCCACGGTCTTCAGTCTCATATGAGTTCTAGCGATCATACCCTACATGAACATACCAAGATGATGGAGGCGCTTCAGGTTGCCGTAGCCATGATGTCGACTCATTTTGAGTCTCTCCACTTCCGTGCCACTCGTCCCTCCTCCGACGCCTCTCCTTCCCAGCCTAGGCCATCCACTAGGCCTTAGATTTTCTCTATCGTTGGTATCCTTGGCATCTGATAGTTGTTTTGGGTACTTCGGATACTAGTTTCATAGGTGTTTGGTGATAATCTTCGGTTGTTTTCTTGGTCTTTCCAGTTTGTTGCTGCTATTAGCTTAGACTTTTGGTTTGTTGTTTTGTAATTTGGTGTTGTTCCTAGGTTCATCCTTTGGGATGTATGTATGTCCTTTACTTAGTATGTTTGGATACTTTTCTGTGCCACTTCTCTGGGTAGTTCTTTTGATATTCTGTACGTAGTTTTGTGTTGGTCTCGTACTCAGATTGTTATTTTTCATGTTCTTTGAATAATTTGGTGCTCACTACTTAATGGTTTTGTAAATTTTCTTCTGTATATGTCCTATATTTGTGGTTGGATATTTGCTTTGAATGTTCAGTTCTCTTATATATTTATTCTCTGTTCACTGCTCTCTATCCATTTCTATGGCACTTTTGTTGTTCATTTCTTTATCCATATTCTGAAGGACGGTCTCATCTATCCAATTTTTTTACCATGTCATGCTATTCAAATTTTGCACCAGCACATTACCATATATTGGGCCCATTGAACCTGCACATAATTTTTGCAGGCAGGACTCATTCTTATGTGTTATTTCTTTTACATGTTCTGTCAAAAAATTTCATGCCCATATAATGCCTATTTTTTTCACAACAGACCCCCAGGTTATTATCATACCCCCAGCAGTGTCTTTGTTGGGCACTTCACACTCCTGCCCTAAGACCTGTTTCTTATGTCCTCCTTTACATATATTTTTGGACACCAACACTTGATCATTTGCAACCTGTTTCTTATTTAGGCCTGCTCTTACTCTGTCAATATTTTTGCCTGCTCTTACTCTATGAAAACTTCGGCCTGCTCTTACTCTAATAAACAATTGGGCTTATTCCATTTGTAGGCCTGGACTTTTTAGTGTTATTCATGGCCTACCTATTCTTAATTTTTTTCAGTGGCCTTTCCACTGATTATTTTTAAATGGTTGCCACTTCATTGTTTTTTAATCGCCTGCTCACTAATTCAGCCTTCAGAATGTATTTTTCTACAACTATTTTCGGCCAATATACTATATTAGGCCTACAACTCCTTTTTCCACCAATGACCAACTTTTGTTCATTATTTTTCTGGCTATATACTCCTTCTTTTGCCGCTAATTATATTTCTCTCCTAATTTTTTAACGCATTTATTCTATACCTCTTTTTGAGGTTTCCAAAGGGGAAGAATATATTGTATCTACTCAGGGGGAGTATCCACATATTCTGGGGGAGTATATCAGATCTGTTCAATTTTAACTATATATATATTTTTTCATTTTTGTCATCATCAAAAAGGGGGAGAATGTTGGAATTTCATAATTCCATATTTCTATTCCCATATGGTTTTGATATGACAAACACATTCAGTGCTACTAAATCTATGTATGCAGATACAAATCAATGCTGAGTTCCACACAATCAGATATCTTTATGCATATTCAAACGGATATATTATAGTTCATGAAGCTGGAAAGGCAAAGGCACCTACATCCACGACTTGGATATATAATCACTTGATAAGGATCTCCTACAAAGAAGCTTCTCAGCTTCAGTTGCAGATGCAGTCTTATCTACGGCTTTATGTAATCAATGTAAAATTTACTTTATAAGAGTTACAAAGCCTTGTGATAATGTCTTAGTCTCCTAGGTTCCATTACTCAGATATCTACACTTCCCAATTTCGACAATTCGTACATCTGAAAATTGGCAACCAATAACCCCATTTTGGTCGACCAATTTGAAACCTTTGAATTTGACTATGTAATTACATTTGCAAACTCTCCTAACCATGTAGATTCTGGATCTGTCTTCCAACGGTCAAAATTCCCTCTCTAAATTTTCGTCGACCTTGTCTTCCAACAGTCAAAATTCCCTCTCTAAATTTTGGTCAACCAATTTGGTCATTTTGGTCGACCAATTTCAAAACTAGCCGTTTTGACCCCAAATTTTCAGGGACGGTTCATTGACTGTTTTCCAACTTTACTTACACTTCCCAACTGTCCCTAAACACTATAAATAAAGGGGTAGACCCTCTCTTTAATCAAAGACCATGACTCCATTTTTCCAAGTTGTTCCCACGCACGAGGATTTGATGTCAATGCTAAGGCTGTGGGCTGTGGCTAGGGGATCAAACGCCAGTTTTATTTCCCCTTGGCCCGACGGTCAAAGGCGGTCTTTCTCCCGCCATTGACAATAAAACGCCCCCGCATAACCCTAATGGCAAACTAGGTCAAATGTGGTTTCTAGCAATACATCTGACATGTGTTTATATTTTATATATTCACACACGTCTTCTTCGTGATTTTCCGTTGTTTTCTGTTGTTTCATACCCGTTCTTCTGTGTTTTTTGTATCTTTTTACTTTCTCCATGTTTTTGTGCAAATGCAGGAGTTTCCAGCGTTGGGGACGTATAAAGAAGATATCATGAGTCCTCGGAGCAATAGGGGGGAGTCACGCGCGATCCTGAGGGCCAAACGTCGAAGAATATCAGATTTCAGCCTCAACCGATCGGTTGGACAGAGCCAACCGATCGGCTGGTGCACGCATATCTGACCTTGACAGGAGCTGAAGAGAAGAGCAGCTCACCCGATCGGTTTGGCGATCGGGTGAGATCGACAGAACTCTCTGTCTTTTTGGAGCTTAATTCAACCGATCAGGTGACATCTTACCCAATCGATTCATCTGCAGCCGAATCTCCCCAATTCACGGCCCGATAGCACCAACCGCTCAGCTCAGTGACCGGTTGATGCTTCTGAAGCCCGATGGCCAAAGCGACTAGCAGCTCACCCAATCGGTTGATGCTTCAACCGATCGGGTGGCCGCATTTCCTATATATAGTGAAATAGGGTTTTTTCTGAATGGATCCCCATTGTATTTTCTGACTTTTTTGGGATTTTGAAGGCTCGGAATTTAATTTGTCTTGTAAGTTTTCTGATTGTCTTGTAACTTTGATATTGTGTTAATAGCATTGCTAGCTTCTACTTTCTATTGCTTGATTATGATTTCTATGGTTGAATTTGATTTAGATGATATTTTCACCATGAATTGTGAGTAGTTCCCCAATCTGGGATTTTGGTGGAAACCCCTTTGTGGGTTCTCCCTAGAACGACCATAGGATTAGGATTCCGATAGCATTTAAGAATTTAGCTGGTTATGCGGGGTGTTTTATTGTCACTAGCTGTAGAAAGACCGCCTTTGACCGTTGGGCCAAGGGGAAATAAAACTGGCGTTTGATCCCCTAGCCACAGCTCACACCCCTAGCGTAGACATTGAATCCTAGCGCATGGGAACGACAGGATGAAATATTGGGAGTAATCGTTGCGAGCTTAGTGCTCCCGGAGTCATGTTAATGGACATGGGAATGCCCATCGTCCAAAGCCGGGTAGTTCTAGCGTATCATCCTGGGCATCGACCGGAATATCGGGCCCATGGAAGGCTAGGTATCAGTCCTAAAGGCAACGTCTCACCACTAAACCCTAACATCCAATCGTAATCCTATCTGTCTGTCGTAATAGAGAGGGCACATGATAGGGTGGAAACCAAAGTCCTAGGTTTCCTTTTATATATTACAACCTTCTTATTTCCATTCGTGACAACCTACCGATTGTTCGGGCTAGCTCACCCATCGGGTGAACTGGTTCCTTATGGACAACAAGCACAACACACGCCTCCCTGAGTTTGACCCGCAAGCCACACTATGACACCGTGCGCTTGCGGTTATAAATATTTAAATCTGGTATCCCCGATCCTATTGCCAATATTGCTAAATCTAGGGGACATCAAGCTTTATGGCGACGTTGCCGGGGAGGCAACGTGCTTCTTTATTTTAGGACCATGTGAACCCTAGAGACTAGATCACATCTTCACCTCGCGATAATTTTCGCATTCTACATTTTTACTTTTTATTTTCTATTCTTGATTTTTTGTTTATCTTTATTCTTCAAGGGTGTTTCTTGATTTTTCATGTGCAGGAATACAAGAAGTCTCGACGACTTGATTCCTATAGATCCAGAGATAAACGCCACCGTGAGGCGTCTGAACGCAGAGAGGAGAAGAAGTGAAGAAGCTGAAACCAACAGGATCAATTTTCATGGGCACCAATGGAAAGCCCGATTGATCATCTGGACTCATTCTTGGAGAAGTGCGACACCTTCCGAATCAACGGTGTGTCGACTGATGCAATCCGGCTCAAATTATTCTCATTCTCTCTGTGGGATAAATCCAAGCAATGGCTAAAGTGGAAGGACCCCAATACCTTCACAACTTGGGAGAAGCTGTCCAATGCCTTCTTGAACTAGCTCTTTCTCCTGGGGAAGACAATGATGCTGAGGAGCGAGATCTCCTCCTTCTCCCAAGCCAGCCACGAATCCTTGCATGAAGCTTGGATGAGATATAAGGAGATGCAACGGAGATGCCCTCACCATGAGCTCCCCAAATGGCAGATCATTAATCTGTTCTACAATGGGTTGAGTGATGATCTGAAATATTCGATGGATGCCGCGGCTGGAGGGTCCTTCATGTCGAGAAACGAAGAAGATGCCGGGACCATTTAGAGAACATGGCATCTAATAATGAGAGGTGGTGCGATGAGCATGCCATGCCAAGGTCTGGAGGGATGCACAGAGTTGAAGAGGTCGAAAATTATCTAGCAAATTTGATTTGCCATCTACCCAGATCTCTGCATTTATGGTGGGAGCTGGAGGTGTCAAACCAAGCAAGTGGCAGCAGGGGAAGCTGAAGTCCCGGGAGTCTTTGATGTGGTGATATCTCACCACCGGTGGAACAGATGAGCGCTCTTTTCTACAACCTGATTGGTAATGTGCCGTATCCACCAAGGACTAGCTCAAATCCGGCGTATTCTCCCAATAATTGGAACCTGAGCTATAGGGCAACATTTTAGCAGCCCCAGCAACCTCAACAACAATTGTATCAGCCACCTCGGTAGTACCAGCAGCAACAACAGCCCCAGCAGATGTACCATCAATACCCATCAGGAATCAGTAGCCCCCGCCACAGCAACAGCCGTATAACCAACAGCGGGTAATCTCTCCGGTCGAGACTCTCTTGACCCAATACATATAGAACCTGGAGAGGATTAACCTGCAGCTGCAGAATGGAAAGAAAGCTTTGGCAGATCAAGTAACCCAGCTGGGGTTACAAGTGGTAAATCTTCAGAGGGTGCAGAGCCAATTGCCGGGTCAGCTAGAAGTCAATCCTAGGGGGACGAATCAAACTTTGGCATTAACGCATGACCATGCAAATGTGTCTACGATTGTATTAAGAAGCGATACTCAGATTCCAACTAGGGTGCCCGCTAAAGAACCCGAGGCTCCATTGGTCGATGGGCGACCAAATGTGAAAGCAAATGACGATGGAGCTTCATCATCAAAGACCATGACTCCAAAGTGAGTCTCTGAGGAAGAAAATAAAAGAAGAAGAAGACCCGATCACGTGTTCTCACTATTACGACCGACGGAAAGGAATACGATAAGATTTAGGGTTTAGTGGTAAGACGTTGCCTCTAAGAGTGATACCTAGCGTCCCATGGACCCGATATTCCGGTCGGTGCCCAGGATGATATGCTAGGACTACCCGGGTTCAGTCGGTGGGCATTCCCATATCCATTAACACCGACCGACTCTGGGAGCACTAAGCTCGCAATGATTACTCCCAACATCTCATCTTGCCGTTCCCACGTGCTAGGATTCAATGTCTATGCTATGGGCATGAGCTGTGGCTAGGGAGTCAACCGCCAAGTTTATTCCCCATTGACCCGATGGTCAGAGGCGGTCTTTTTCCCGCCAATGACAATGAAACACCCCGCGTAATCATCTAAATTCCTAATGCCTATCGAAATCATATTCCTATAGTCGCTCTAGGGAGAACCCACGAAGGGCTTTCCACCGAAATCCCAGATTTGGGAACTACTCACAATTCATCCCCGGCAACGGCGCCATAAAGCTTGACGTCCCCTAGATTTGAGCATACAAGTGCAATAGGATTGGGGATACCAGATTTAAATATTTGTACCGCAAGCGCACAGTGTTGTAGTGTGGCTTGGGGTCGAACACAGGGAGGCTTGTGTTGTGCTTGTGTCAAAGAGGAACCGGTTCACCCGATGGGTGAGCTAGCCCGAACGGTCAATTGTTGTCAGAGAATATAGATACGAAGGATAAACGATATAAAAGGAAACATAGGACTTCGGTATTTACCCGATCACGTGTTCTCACTATTACAACCGACGGAAAGGAATACGATAGGATTTAGCGTTTAGCGGTGAGACGGTGCCTCTAAGAGTGATACCTAGCATTCCATGGGCTCGATATTCTGGTCGGCGCCCAGGATGAGGAGTACCCGGGTTCGGTCGGTGGGCATTCCCATGTCCATTAACACCGACCGACTTCGGGAGCACTAAGCTCGCAACGATTACTCCCAACATCTCATCCTGCCGTTCCCACGCACTAGAATTCAATGTCTATGCTAAGGGCGTGAGCTGTGGCTATGGAGTCAGCCGCCAAGTTTATTCCCCCTTGGCCCGATGGTCAAAGGCGGTATTTTCCCACCAATGACAATGAAACACCCAGCGTAACCATCTAAATTCCTAATCCCTATCGAAATCCTATTCCTATAGTCGCTCTAGGGAGAACCCACGAAGGGGTTTCCACCAAAATCTCAGATTTGGGAACTACTCACAATTAATAGCTAAAATGAAATCTAAACAAAAATCAACTGTAGAAATCTTGATCAAGCAATAGAAATGATATACTAGCAATGGTATTAAGACAATATTAAAGTTTAGAGTCAATCGGAAAACTTACAAAAACAGATAAAATTCCAGCCGTGGCAATACAAAAAGACAGAAAAAATAACAGCCTTTGTTTTCAGCAACCCTATTTCAACTATATATAGAAATCGAGGTCACCTGATCGGATTAAGCATCAACCGATCGGGTGAGCTACTTGGCGCTTTCGCTAATGGCTTCAGAAGCTTCAACCGGACGCTTAGGAGAGCGGGTGGTGTGACCAGGTCGTCGATTTGAGAAATGCAGCTTCAGATGAACCGATCGGTTGGAATTATCCCCAAAAAGACAGAGAGTTCTGTCGATTTCACACGATCAGCGAACCGATCGGTTGAGCTGCTCTTCACTTCAGCATCTGTCTGGGTGAGATACTCGTGCATCAACCGATCGGTTGGCTGTGTCCAACTGATCGGTTGAGGGCTGAAATGTGGATTTCTTCGTCCTTTGGCCCTCTGGATCGTGCATGACTCCTCACGTTGCTCCGGGGGCTCATGATATCTTCATTATACATCCCCGATGCTGGCAATCTCCTGCATTCACACAAAAACACGGAGAAAGTGAAAAGATACAAAAAACACAAAAGAACACATATAAAGCAACAGAAAATGGCGAAAAATCACGAAGAAGACGTGTGTGAATATATAAAATATAAACGTACGTCAGCCAGGTCCTCCTCCGACCAAAACTATCGACCGCAGCACTCTCCTCTAGCCTGCCATTCCTCACGACAACCACCTTCACCTCACCTCAGTCCCCCAGTGCATCGCCCCTCCCATCTCCTTCCTCCCGGTGGCCACCAACCTGCTGCCGACTAGATCCCCCTTTGGCCACTAACCAGAACCGTCGCGGCTCCCTGCTGCCACCGCACCATGCTCCCCTTAGGCTGCCCTGCCGTTCTTCTCGCCGGCAGCCGCTCTTCCCTGCTGCAAAGCCAATACCCACCTGCAGCAGACCAGCAACCACTACAGCCTCTCGCCGGCAACCCTCTGCTTGTGTCTTCAGATCACGCTAGAGTTCTTGAGGCCGCGGCAGTAATCCTCGAGGCACGTGTCGCTGTTTGAGGACATATGTGTCGTTCCTACCCCCCTTCGCTGCGTCAACGGGTAGTACACTATGATTAGAAGTGAAAAGTGTATATTTATACCCCCTAACTACCCCCATTTTATGCTAAGAATTATACTTAATCTTGATCTTTTTAGGTTTATTTTCACTTCATATCATTTTAAGAGCTTATCCTCATTCTTTGCACAAAATACGATTTTTATCGTCCTTATTGGCTTCCAACTATTTTTCATATGCTCCTGGTATTATTGTGATCATATCGCCATTTTTTGGGAATTATTTGAGCATGTGAATAATTTATATGGATTTTGGGAGGTCAATATTAATTTATAATAGTCATTATATTAATTTTCTCATCATATGGACCAATTTCTTCTTCTTATATTTTTCAGGTACCTCAAGGAGTCTTAGGGATTTTCCAGAATTTTTTGGGATTTTTCTGGGGCTTCTTGGTATTTTCGTGGATTTATTGGAGAAGAAATGGGGTTAAAAAGCTGAAAATGGATTTACTGAGGCGCCACGTGGCAAGATCTGGCGGTGCCACGTGGCGCCGTGCGGTTCCCTTTTGGTCCAGGCGGGCCGATGTGTTTTAAGATTTAAAAAAAACATTATCATGCGGCCTGCACTTGGAGCGGGCCGCTTGACATTAATTATAAAAAAAGTTGTCGTGCGTTGCAGGCTGGCCAGTTGGGCGGGCCCGCTTGTAAATTTCAAGAGCTGCAGGTGCGTGCTTTTGGAATCTAAGTGGGCATGGGCCCACGAAACCCGACCCGCAACGTGAAGTAAAGGGCGTAAGTGCGAATTTTGGCATGTTCTTCGTTTTTTTCGGCTGTTTTTGTTTTTTAGTGTTTGAGGGGTTTCTTCTTCCCCAAGAGGCTAGGGAGGAGCTTGGAGGCCATGGGGATGGTGGAGAAGCTAGGAGGAGGTGCCCAAGTGAGAGGGAAGCCTCATTTCTTGAGAGATTGGTGATCTCTTCCCTATCTTCTTTTGTATTTTTGCAATTATCTTGTTGTATTGAACTCTAGATGAATTTGTCTATAAATCTCATCTTATTTAGTATGATGGAGTAGTGTGATTGGTGTGGGTTGTGATTCAATTGTGGTTGGTTGTTAATTCTTGCTTTAATTTTCCCTTGCCTATTATCTTGCTAATCTTGGATGAATTGTTAGGGCACAATTTCATTGGTAAAGTCCCGATAGGGCACAAATCGAGATGAATCCATGTTCTTAATTTGATTAGTGCTACGATGATGTATCCATGCTTATTGCTAATTATTGTGTTCCTGAATGCTAAATTTTCCATTTGGGCTTCCTTAGCCGGATGACCGATTGAGTTATATGTGGGTAATTAGCGCTTGATTAACACCAATCTTAGTGAACCCACAACCCATGTTTTCTCGTATTGCTATCCTAAATCCCCAGTTGGTTCTCCAACCCTACCCCCTTAGGTCAGAATTGTAATTTCACCACACGATTTTTCACTCATCCACCGTAGTTGAGATTGTTGAATCTCGCTTTATTTTTTTTATCGTTTTTTATCGATCAATTTTATGAATATAGAACGACTTGTCCCTGTGATCCGACCCGGTACTCACCGGTTATTTTTATTGCATTGACACTCCTACGCTTGGGAGTGGAAGGCATGCCCCGTGCACGTCCTTCAGTGTCAACCATTTGGCACCGTTGCCGAGGACTACAGTTTCTATTATTAGCATTTTTTGATTGATTCGAAAGTTTTAGTGTGATACTACTATCTCTTAGTGTGAGTCTTTTTGATTCTTCATCTTTCACTTATTGTTCATCCTTATTTATTTTACGCTTTTTGAGTCTTTTTTATTGTTGTTTTTGTTTTGTTTTGTTTTGTTTTAAACATGGCAAGTACTTCAAACTCTCTTGGGTTTGACACGTGGGTGACCAAGTCCCTACCGAGATTCCTTGGTAATGATGCGGAGAGCCCTTACCTACATGTTAAGAAGTTTGAGAGTGCTTGCAAGCTTTATTTTGATGGGAACACGTGTGCAGAAAAGTTTTATCTTAAATTCTTTCCCTATTCTTTGGATGGTAGTGCATTAAAATGGTTTAAAGTTTATCTCCCACATCTTATTCCATCTTGGCCTGAACTAAAGCAAAAAATTTGTGTGAAGTTTTTTCCATCTTACAGGACCAAAACATGGCAAGGAAGAATGGTGAACTTTGCTCAGCGCATCGGTGAGACATTTTTTCAGGCTTGGTCGTGTTTTTCAGAGTGAGTGTATAGTTGTCCACATCATGGATTTGACAAGGTGCGTCTTCTTGGATTCTTCTTGGAGGGTCTGCTTTCGGAGACAAAATTTTGTGGATTTGTTGGACAACGATCACTTTTTGGACATGGATGAGAATGCGTCTTGGCGTTATTTGGAGTCATATAAGGATGAAGATCACACATTGGTTGCGACTCCAAATGAGCCAAGCCATGAAGTTTTGGTCCCCCAAGCCCCGAATGAAGAAGTTTGTGTGGATCTCACCCCACCGGTAGTTGAAGAATTGAGTGCCCCATGCCGAGTAGTAGTTGAGGAACCAAGTGTTGGCATAGAGGAGTTGGTTGAGCCGGTGGAGGAAATTATCATGACGGCATCTCCTCTTTCTGCTGGGCCGTGTCAATTAGTTGTTGAAGAATTGGTTGTTGACATGGTGGAGATAGAGGAGCCGATCGCGCGCACACTTGGGAGCGAAGTGGGCAAGGGGGAGTGTTCTTTTGTTGATGAGCCCGAGGAAGAGGCAAGCAAGGGTGAGTCTATACCACATGCTATCGTGGATCCCGAGCTTCCCTCTCCTTCGGTAGTTTCTATTGAGATAGCACTTCCTCCCCCGATTGATATTGAATGCCGCGTGGATGAGCTTCAAACCACATCATATTCAACCATCCAGGGAGTTTTCTCACACATTCATCATACTTTTCATTCCGTATTTTATATTGATGATTATGTGTGGATGTCGAACGTGTCCACATCTCTCTCTTACACAACCCGTCTCCTTCCTTATATAGGTACATACTTTGAGGAGATGCTTTGGGTTGTGTACGTGGCCTCCATTGCCACATTTCGCCGAGGAGCATTGGCCGAAGAAATAAAAGGAGCGTTGTAACAATTGCCACCTTCGATGGAAATTTTGGATCCGCCATTTGCTAAGGTGTATTCTTTCCAATAGTGTATATAAATAAATGTTTTATTTTAGTGTTTTCGTATGCTTTTCTTTTCTTTTCTAGGATCTTTTGTGAGATCTAATACTCTCCCAACATTGAGGACAATGTTTATTTTAAGTTGGAGGGAGAGTATTAGAATCTCTAGAATTGTTAGGTTTTTGATGTTAGCTTAAAATTTTTTTTTGAGATACCTCCATTTCGCCATCACTCATTGCTCTTTATTGCATATCATATTTTTCCTCCTTGTCCCTACGTCGTTAGCTTTATGCGTAGTCCCTACATGCTTAATGCCTTGCAATTTTTTCGGATTATTATTTTGGTATCAACTTCTTCGATGTTTGATTGGCATGTTTTAATTTCTTTTCCATTTTGGAGTCGAATGTTAATATGCCATGTATGAAACTATTTTATACGTCGTGATATCTCTTTGAAATAATTTGGAAATAGTTTGGTGTAAGTGATTGCATGAGTTGGGATGAATGGTGTAGTTTTTAATTGGATTGGGTATGGACATATGGTGCATGTTTGTTTTTCTCTTAAGGAGTGGGTGGATGAGTTGATAATTCATGTTTGGAATGAGAAAGAGAGTTAATATAAGCGAATGATTTTTCTAATCAAATCGAGTAGCCGGTGCCCTAAGAAACATTGGGGAGGACGTTAAAGATGAGATTTAGGAGATCATGCCATCCCTTTGCCTATATAGCGTTATCGCGTGTATGCAAATGTGCCGTGTTTGCATTTCATAGCATTATTGCGTGGATGCAAAACATAAACATAAACATACAAAATCCAAAAAACATACAAAAAAAGAGAAAAAGAAAAGAAAAAGAAGAAAAATGAATGTATATATGAAAGAATAAGCAACATGAGTGATGCAATCTCATCTCCCACAACTTAGAGGAAATTTATTTTGTTTGGCCATTTTCATGAAAAGTAGAAACTTTCTCATTTGTGATATATCCCAAAGAATACGATACGGTGCTTATTTCCTTAATTTTCTTTGAATGGATTAAAGAGAGTTTAATTTGTTATCTACTTTCATGCATTGGGTATATTGGCTTTGTAATCATTTGGAAATAACATTCAGTATGCCATGATGATATCTTGAGTTTGTTGCTTGTTTTTCACTTTAATCCGAATTTATCGCATATTTTGCTAGGGACTAGCAAAAAGCTAGTTATGGGTGTGATTCGAAGTGAAAAGTGTATATTTATACCCCCTAACTACCCCCATTTTGTGCTAAGAATTATACTTAATCTTGCTCTTTTTGGGTATATTTTCACTTCATATCATTTTTAGAGCTTATCCTCATTCTTTGTACAAAATACGGTTTTTATCACCTTTATTGGCTTCCTACTATTTTTCATATGCTCCTGGTATTATTGTGATCATATCGACATTTTTGGGAATTATTTGAACATGTGAATAATTTATATGGATTTTGGGAGGTCAATATTAATTTATAATAGTCATTATATTAATTTTCTCATCATATGGACTAATTTATTCTTCTTATATTTTTCAGGTACCCCTAGGAGTCTTGTGGATTTTCCAGAATTTTCTGGGATTTTTCTGGGGCTTCTAGGTATTTTTTGTGGATTAATTGGAGAAGAAATGTGTTTAAAAAGCTGAAAATGGATTTACAGGGGCGCCACGTGGCAAGATCTGGCGGCGCCACATGGTGCCGTGCGGTTCCTTTTTGATCCATGCGGGCCGCTGTGTTTTAAGATGTGAAAACATAAAAAAAAATTATCATGCGGCCCGCTCTTGGAGCGGGCCGCTTGACATTAATTATAAAAAAAGATGTCGTGCATTGCGGGCCGGCCAGCTGGGCCGGCCTGCTTGTAAATTTCAAGAGCTGTAGGACCACGCTTTTGGAAGCCAAGCGGGCATGGGCCCGCCAAAACCCGACCCGCAGCGTGAAATAAAGGGCGCATGTGCGGATTTTGGGCTGTTCTTCGTTTTTTTCGGCTGTTTTTGTTTTTTTAGGGTTTGAGGGGTTTCTTCTTCCCCAAGAGGCAGGGAGGAGCTTGTAGGCCATGGGGATGGTGGAGAAGCTAGGAGGAGGTGCCCAGGTGAGAGGGAAGCCTCATTTCTTGAGAGATTGGTGATCTCTTCCCTCTCTTCTTTTGTATTTTTGCAATTCTCTTGTTGTATTGAACTCTAGATGAATTTGTCTATAAATCTCATCTTATTTAGTATGATGGAGTAGTGTGATTGGTGTGGGTTGTGATTCAATTGTGGTTGGTTGTTAATTCTTGCTTAAATTTTCCCTTGCCTATTATCTTGCTAATCTTGGATGAATTGTTAGGGCACAATTTCATTGGTAAAGTCCCGAGAGGGCACAATTCGAGATGAATCCATATTCTTAATTTGATTAGTGCTACGATGATGTATCCATGTTTATTGCTAATTATTGTGTTCTTGAATGCTAAATTTTCCGTTTGGGCTTCCTTAGCCGGATGACCGATTGAGTTATAAGCGGGTAATTAGCGCTTGATTAACACCAATCTTAGTGAACCTACAACCCATGCTTTCTAGCCTTGCTATCCTAATTCCCCAGTTGGTTCTCCAACCCTACCCACTTAGGTTAGAATTGTAATTTCACCACACGATTTTTCACTTATCCACCGTAGTTGAGATTGTTTAATCACGCTTTATTTTTCTTTATAGATCAATTTTGTGAGTATAGAACGACTTGTCCCTGTGATCCGACCCGGTACTCACCGGTTATTTTTATTGCATTGACACGCCTACGCTTGGGAGTGGAAGGCATGCCCCGTGCGCGTACTTCCGTGTCAACCACTCTGTCGTTAATCCATAACACCCATCCTAGGATAGAGAATCTAATAAAAACCAAATTATTAGATGTCGTAAGGGTTGTTTAACATTTTAATATGTCAGGAAGAACCTAACTTGAATGCAAGTTTAATAAAATCAGAGAACCGGACGTATCTTAGCATAGTGCTCGTCAAGACAAACCCAACGACACCAAGTTCATAGAAAACATGCAAGTGTGCGAATTGTTATAAATTATTGAAGTCCAGCGTTTAAATCGCCTTTTTCATTTAAAGTTGAATTACAGGAAATTGACCTGTAAAATACGCTCACAAATGGTATTAAGATGATCTATACTTAATATGTGACACATTGACGTAAAATTTCGCATGTTTTTGGTTCAAGAGTAAATAACGTGAAATACTTGAATGCAACATGTTTAATAATCAACCAATTAACTTCATTGTTAAATTTGTTTTAAATGTTGAGATTCATGAAAATGCTGAAATTAAAATGGTCATGTACTTCACATCTTACTTGTACACGCGTTGCTTAAATGGACATTAGTAGAACATTTTGAAATCTTGAATTTGTGTGCCTCAAAGGTGAAACCTTGAATTCGTGAACTCGTGCAACTCGTTTAGGCTGGCTCGTGTTCCAGCACAACTTTTGGGTGGGGTTAGGGTTGAGTGACCGCTCGTCCCTTTGCCATCAAATCAGGACGGGATACTAGGATTAGAATTTATAAACCGCAAGCGCACGGTGTCGAAGTGTGGCTTGGAGGTTGATCACGGGGAGGCGTGTATTGTGCTAGGAAACATTCGGGAATCGGATCACCCGGTGGGTGAGCTAGCCTATTCTCTGGGTGATTGTCACGATAATAGACTAATAGAAAAAGATGTAAGAGGTAAAAAGGGTAACCTAGGACTTTGTCTTCCGCCCTATCATGAGTTCTCACTATTATGGCCGAAGGATAGGAATGTGATCAGATTCTAGGGTTTAGTGGTGATACATTGCCTCTAATAGTGGTACCTAGCGTCCCATGGGACCGATATTCCGGTCGATGCCCAGGATGATACACTCGGTCTACCCGGGTTTGAACGGTGGGCATTCCCATGTCCAACACCGCCCAACTCCGGGAGCACTAAGCTCGCAACGATTGATCCCGACATTTCATCCAAGCCGTTTCCACGCGCAAGGAATCAATGTCTATGCTAGGGGGTGAGCTGTGGCTAGAGAATCAAACTCCCGTTTTATTTCCCCTTGGCCCGATGGTCAAAGACGGTCTTTCTCCCGCCGATGACAATGAAACACCCCCGTGTAACCATCAAAATCCATATATCCTATCGGATCCCTAATCGTATGGCCGTTCTAGGGAGAACCCACGAAGGGGCTTACACCAATGTCCCAGCTTGAAGAACTACTCACTATTCATGGCATGAAATGCAACAAAACATGTTATAGCCATTTGAATGGAAATCATGCAATAGATTACCATAGCAAATAGTAGTATAAATACAATATCAAAATATATGAATGATCAAAGAACTTGCAAATAGAATTAAATTCAGAGAAGCCAAAAATCCCTTAAAACAGCTTTAAAATGGGGATTACGTTTCTGGGAAAACCTAGCCCTATTTATACAATTTGGCAAGATACCAAGGAATATTCCCACAAAAAGACAAAAATAGACATTCATCAGATCGGTTGAAACTTCAACCGATCGGGTGAGACGATGAGAAACTTGGTCTTCGGCTCTGATAGATCTCACCCGATCACTGAACCGATCGGGTGAGTCTTCGAATTCTTAAGCATGGAAAGCAGAAGCTACAGGTGCCCCGATCGGTTGACTTGTCAACCGATCTGGTGAACATTTGCTCTCAAAATAGCATTCTGTGTCACATCCACCCGATCACTGAACCGATCGGTGAACCGTCGGGTGGATTTGCCTCTTCCTCGGGACTGATACGGCTGCATGAATCGATCGGGTGGATCTATGTACCCGATCAGTTGAGAGCTGATACATGGTTTATCTTGATGATTGGCTCTCAGGATCTCGTGCGACACCTCCTGTTGCTCCGGGGACTCATGATGTTAGCCTTGTATGTCCCATGTGCTAGCAATTTCCTGCAAAAGCACCCAAACACAACGAAAGTAAAAAGGAACTAAAAAACACAAAGGAACAGATTCGAAATAACGAAAAACGACGGGAAATTACGGAGAAGACGTGTGTGAATATATAAAATATAAACGCACGTCAAAATCCCCCAAGCTGAACCCTTCCTCGTCCTCGAGGAAGACGAGTGAGAATAGAAGCTCGGAGGGGGAAATATAAAGAAAGGCACAGGAAAAGAAAAGGAAATCCTAGATTACCCGTCAGAGCCAACAGAAACTAACACGACACACTAAGCAAGCACGCGAGAAGCATAGCACTAAGCCCAGGATACGAGTCCCTACAAGTGTCGTGGGTCCATGCGGTGAAGAGCAAGTGAGAGTGGTTGTGAGTTAGCCAACGGTGTAACCATCTAAATCATGTAATCAAGCTCCATATACACATATCGCTGGAATGACCCAAATATCGAATCAATTCGAGTTAGCAGTGAATAACAGTTTAAGCATGCATGAAAGTAGAGTAGGAATAGAAGCATGTCATATGCCAGGGACTCTACTGCTAAAAACTAGGAAATCGCCATACGATTGCCAAGATGATTGCTAGATAGCTCCTATGCCAAGTGTGTTCGAAAACGAAAGGGGTTGAGTAGGTTTGGAGGAGATCACTTGGTGCAAATTCTTGCCTTCCCTTTATTCACGGCGGTAGGAGTAATTTTCACACAGAAATTTTTTTGGGGTTTTGGATATTTGGATAATTTTTTTGGATTTTGGCTATACAAATTCTTACTTTTTTTCTTTCTTTTTGAATTTTCTTTTTACTTCTCTCCCCCTTTTTTGTAGAAGTGGGATAATGCGCATTCTACAAAAGCGGTAGAACGATGCACATGTAAGTGGCAAAATTGTGTACTCTCCCAAGTGGAAATAAAGTACACGACGAGGGAATTTGCACCAAGTAAAACAAAAAAGAATTAGAATTCTAAACACTTGGCAAAAGGAAACTTTTCGCAGATCAGAGCGTAAGCAACATGTGTTATCCTAGTCATATTGGTAGAGTCCAGACACATGCGATCTGAAGCGTAAATATATAAATGATTCATGCATAATGTAGTAGAAAGTAGAAGCATACCGCATATTCGAAATTGAAGTATGATAGTCTAGGGGTCATCCAAGGATAAGCATATAAAACAAAGTCACAATGTATAAGCACACCAACTAGCTAGTCACATCACACAACTCAACACAAAAGGCAAAGTGAACCCATGGAACATAAAATGCAACAGAACTCGGTTTCCTAGGGTTAGTGAAGATAGGTGTCGTAGCTCAGCTAAGTGTGTGTGGGTGGGTTAGTGGCAGTTTCATCATGCGGATTCATCTCTAGGAGAGGGAGAATAAAAGGTTGGAAAAAAAGAAAAACATGACGAAACTGACTCAAAACGGTGAAAAGACACGACTGAAGCACATAGTGCGACTCCCCCAAGCTGAACGTTGCATTGTCCTCAATGCGATAGGATTAAATGCGGGAGGTCAACGAAAGATGAGAGGGAAGTGCTCACCGACAAAGAAACGAAAAAAAATCATAAAAACACACAAAACGAGGGGTAGAAAATAAAGAAAATAAATACCGAAACCAACTATACAAAAGACGAACTTACGAACATACGAAACAAGCATACATCAAATAAGTGACACGACGACAATCACAAAATATTGATCTTCCCCAAGCTGATCTCGACAATGCCTTAAAAAAGATAAGATCATGGTGAATCAGAAAACCTGGCTAGGGGAAAATTAGAAAAAGGGAAATCAAGGTGCAGGAGTGGAAGGCTACTCATACTCCTCGGAAGAGAGTGGAGGGGTGTGGTCAGGGGAGGTGACGGGCGTCCGAAGAACAAGAGAAGGAGGTGGGGATGTGAACGATGGGTGGGGTGTCGGTGGTAACGGAGGATGGGAGGTATATGGCGACTGATGAAGAGGGTGGGGGTAGTGATCTCGCGTGCACAATGGCCTGTTTCTTGCAATGCAAGTAGGCTTTGGTGATAGAGGTGAAAGGTGGTGGAAGTGGAGGGTCAATGGTAGTGGTGGTGGGAGGAGGAGAAGTGGTGGTGTGAGGGGAAGATCATCGAGGAGACAACAGAGGAGGTGATGGGGGTGGAGCGCCGTGGATATGGGTCAGAAGACGGAGGATGGCGGCTACGTTTCACTCGAGAGCGAGGAAAAATGAATGAAATAGGAAAGAGGTGGACGGATCCGAGGAGGTGGAGGAGGATGTGCTAGCGTGCAAAGCAGCCATCTCGTCTTCGAGAGCAATGCGAGCAGAAGTGGCATGGTGTACGGCAGAGTGTGTGCCGGTAACAGTGGTCATGTCGACATGATATGCCAGGCCATGCAGGGCAGTAGTCAGGGCCTCGGAAGAAATAGCAGCAGCAGCTAGGGTGGTGGCACTAGGTCCAGCCTTGGGGTCTCCTCTGAACTAAGGAATATCATGCTCGCCCAAGTAGACGGCAGGGGAAGGTGGTCTAGAAGTGTCAGGAAGAACAAACTGTAGGTGTAGCCCCACCACAAATTCAGGATCAGGTGGGAATGACCAATCTGTCGGAAGCTCAATGGTTACGTGATCAGGATTCAGCAGAACTGTATAAGGCGCAGGGGGATGACCATAGTGGAAAGCAAACCGTCCGCTGCCTAGCGGCATGATCATGTGGGTGTGCCTCAGGACATCGATGACAAGATGGGTGGATCCTGAGGCACGAGGAAAATCGGGGGGAAACTCGATGTTGTAGGGTGGGTGTAGGGCAATGATAGTGATGAGGCCACTGCAGCAATATTTTCCTTTATTTGCATGGCTAATATCAACAAGCTTTTGAATTAGCCACGCAGCGGCATTGATGCGAATACGCGGTGCCTCGAAAGTAATCCTGTCAACACCGAGAATGAAAGGAAAGTCATTGCCCTTAAAATGAAAAGATCTGGGATGGTCACAGTGCCGGACTCATCTTGTGGAAAGAAAGTGATTGAGATAATGCGATGGTGGAGGTAGAAGACTGGGTGGATGATAGAATAGTCCTTGGCCTTGCCCCTAGGATAATGACTGTGTAATGTGAGGCATTGCCAAAAGAAGTCGACGTCAAAGTCGGGATGCAATTCATTGGGAATGGAGCTGCTTTCAAGATTGGGGAAACCAAAAATATCGTTGATAGTGGTCAAAGGGGCACGGAAATTTCAGTTTCAAAGGCAAAAAGCTATATTTGACCCCGGCTCGATTTTGATCGTGGAGAGGAATTCTAGTGTGAGCATAGGGTAGGATTGAGCATGGGCGTGGAGGAAACCAAGCCAACCCAAGTTTGCGAATAAAGACTCGACTTCGGAGAAAACTCCGAGAGCGAATAAGGTTTGATCGTGTGCGAACTTGGTGGCGAGGTAAGGGCGTTGGTCCAAGCGAGAAAAAAAATCCTTGTGGCTGTGGCTCAAAAAGCGAATATCCTGAGGTCCAAGCAATAGGTCTCTTGCAGGAATGATAGGTGTGGGTGGTGGTTGGGTAGGTGGTAGTTGAGGAGCATGTCCACGTGTAGGATGTGTGGGTCATTGTCTCTTGCGAGACGGCTCCTCATCCACCATGGGTTTCTTATCCTTATCATTGTCTTTTTCCAAGATGTTGTAGCGATTTGGTGTGATATGCAAGATGATATGTGGGTGCATGCAACAAATGACAAAGTGACAAAATAAAAATTCCTGGAAAATATAGTAATCAAGTTATGGAGCGAGTTTACCCAGCAATGATGCGACTCCTAGCTCCCAAAAGATCCCACAACGCACGAGGGAGTGATCCGGGGAGCCGCTGCACACTAATACAAAGAAAACAGAATTTTTTTGAAATTGGGGAGATTAGGGCTAGGGTTTTGAGGGATTTGCGATTTGAACGTGGTCGACGGAGGGGCCTTGATGGTGGGAAAATAGTGGGGAAGTGGAGGAAGGAGTGATGGAGAGGACAGTTTGGGAAGAATTCGAAACAAACGGCTCGAATGCGTTTTTGGAGGTCGGGTGAAGTGGAGGTCGGGTAGGGGGTTGATATATATATATATATATATATATATATATATATATATATATATATATATATATATATATATATATATATATATATATATATACTTGGGTCTAATTGTATTTTGGAGGTCGGGTGAAGTGGAGCTCGAATGCGTTTAATTGTATTTTGTCCACCAAAGATAAGCTGGGAGGGCGCAGAGTTGATGCTAGTAAACTTCTTGACTTTAACAACTGCCTCTCTGAATGTCGCCTTCATAATCTAAAAAGTACCGGACATCGACTGAGTTGGTGCAATAAACGAATGGGGAGTAGGTGAATTGCAGCTCAACTAGATCGGGTTCTTTGTAATGATGCTTGCCTCAACAAACTCCCAGACTCTTTCTTCAGCTATTTAGACCCACAGACCAGTGATCACTCCCCGATGATCGTTCATTTACATCGACAGGTACTCACCGACCCCAAGCCATTTAAATTCTTCAATCACTGGGTGAATTTACCAGGATATTATGAATTGTTGGGAGCGTCATGGGAGCAGAACTACAGAGGATCACGCATGTTTTGTCTGATTACTAAGATGCGACGGACTAAAAATGATCTCAGAAACTGGGCACGTGAGCACCAAGCTAGTAATCCTATACATCTTTGCCGATCTCAGCTTGAAGCAGTAAGGAATCAAATTGACTTACATCATAGCCCTGAGCTTTAGGAAAAAGAGAGTCATTTATCTAATGAACTGGCCACCTTATTAGGGATGGAAGAGGAGATGTATCGTCAAAGGAGTAGGCAAGACAGACTGGACTTGTGAGATAGAAATACTAGATTCTTCTATAATGCTATGAAGTCGAGACAAGGCCACAACAATCTAATGCACCTGGTAGATGCCCAGGGAGTATAGAGCAAAAGCTATGAGGATATTAAAGCTGAAGCTGCTAACTTCTATGAGTCTTTATATAATCAAAACCATTACTGGAATGTCTTCCCTAAGCTCGTACCAAAGAAAGAGATAAAACAGGAGACTGCCATGTGGCTCGAAAGAAGTGTGACTGCTGTTGAGATTAAAGAGGCGGTATTCCAGATTGGCGCTTCCAAAGCTCCTGGGCCGGATGGGTTTAATGGATTTTTTTTCCAGCATAATTGGAATCTAATTGGCAATGACGTTGTAGGGGCAGTTCAATCTTTCTTCATTTCTGGTTCCTTGCTGCGCCAGGTAAACCATACCTTCCTTACTTTGATTCCTAAGGGTACAAATGCATATACTCTAGGAGATTACAGGCCAATCGCCTATTGCAATGTTTTATATAAGATTATTAGCAAGATCATATGCAACATACTCCAGCACTTCATCCAAGATCTTGTATCTCCGAACAAATCTGCTTTTCTTCAGGGGAGACTGATTTCTGACTGTGCCCTGCTTGCACATGAGAAAATCAGAGACTTCAGTAATCCAATGGGGTCCAGGGATTGTCTGAAGCTTGACCTAAGAAAGGCCTTTGACAGTGTGAACAGAGAGTTTGTGTACTTCATCTTGATTCAAATGGGTTTTGGGTCCAAGTTCATTGGCTGGATCAAGGAATGTATTTCCACTGCCTCATACTCAGTCATGGTGAATGGTTCTCCTGTGGGTTACTTCGGAGGAAACAAAGGCCTTAGGCAAGGTGATCATCTCTCCCCTTACCTTTTTGTTATTATTATGGAATGCTTCTCCCTCCTGCTTGCCAAGGCACTCACTAAAGGAAGCATCCAGCCTATGAGACGTGCAGGAGCCATATCACATCTCCTATTTGCAGATGACTTATTGGTCTTCTGTAGGGCCAATCAGAAATCCTTTAGGGGTTTAAGTAATTTGCTAGAAGAATTTGGTAACTTCACAGGCCTTGAGATCAACTGGGGTAAGAGCATATCAATGTTTAGTAAAGGGGTTAAGAATAAAAGTGAGCTTGCAGAATTACTGGGGGCTAAACATGCACATATGTTTACTACTTACTTGGGTCTTCCATTGTCAGCCAAATATCCAAAAGCCCAGATGTACAACAGGCTCATTGATAAATGCAGAAATCGCCTTAGTGGTTGGACATCCGCGTCTCTCTCGCTAGCTGGTCGTATTGAGCTAGTTAGAGCAGTGATATATGGTATGATAAATTTTTGTCTAGGTATACAGATTCCCAACCACTGTGCTTCGTACTTTAACATCAATGTGCAGAAAGTTTATCTGGGGCACTACTAAATCATGGTCTTGGAGTGACTCTTGCCGACCAAAGGAGGAAGGAGGGGTTGGCTTAAGATTGCTGACAGACTTGAATCTTGCTGCGGGAATTAAACTAACTTGGAGGCTTCTTCACTCGGGAAGTCTTTGGGCCGAATACATGCGTGGCAAGTACAAGGATTCAGCTAGATTCTATGATGCTACTGGAGTTCCCACTCAATCTGGTACTTGGAAATTCCTTCTCCACTGCAGAAGCCTGTCTCAGAGTATAATTAAGAGAAAAGTGGGAGATGGGAAGGATACTCTGTTCTGGCATGATAATTGGCTCCCTTGCGGTCCCGTCAAATCCCTTCAGAACATTCCGTTAGATTCGAGTAGAAAGTGTGTTGCCGAATATTGGAATGGCGTCACATGGAAGGATGATCCAGACATCCTTATTCTTAGACCCATGCTACAGCCAATTGCCCTCACAGATTGCAATGATACCTGGGAAGGGAAATCAGGCTCGGCATTTAGGTTCAGGGAGGCGTGTGTAAGAAATCTAATCCATTCCTATATCACAATCTTATTTGGTTCAGCAATTATATCCCAAAGTATTCCATCTCCCTTCTCAGAGCATTCAAAAATAAATTGTTAACCAAGTGCCGCCTGGAGCAATGGTGTACAATCTCCTCCAATGCATGCGAGCTTTGCATGGACATCATGCCAGAATCAATTGATTATGTCTTTTTCACTTGCCCCTATGCCCATTACATTATGCGGAGGGCATTTCTCAAGTTGGGATTCACGGGTCCTGCTGTTCTCACCCTTCCAGAAGTCGGCGGCTTCTACTTGGCCAATTTCTGCAAAAAAGGTGCGCTGGGACTTCTAGCTAAAACAGTCTTGGCTGCGGTAGTGTGGCATCTATGGCGCGAGCGAAATAGAAGGGTGTTCGAAAATAAGAAGAAATCCAAGATAGCTCTTTTTGATGATATCACCTCTGATGTCCGCGTTGCTCTGCGCAATCTTGAGGACGTGGAAGATGAAGCCACAACTGCTTGTGCTAACTGGGATATTAGAGACAATGGATGACTACCCCTCCATTGTGCGAATGTATTTTGCCTTGTATTTTGTTTTGTTAATTGGTCCTATGATTGGATGTTAGACTATTTGATCTAGGGTGACGACGATTGTGTCCTCTCCCCTAGTCATCTAGACTTGCAATCAATTGTCAGGCCACTTTGTACTTTTGTATATTACTTAATACAAATTCTAACTTACCTTGCAATATATATATATATATATATATATATATATATATATATATATATATATATATATGACAGGTAAATGTTAGGCTATATTAATAAACAAATATTACAACATCACTAAGCAGGTAGCAATAGCTATTAAAAAAAGGAATGGGGAGAGGGCACAAGCGCCGTCACCCACTACCAATTTAAATAACTGATGCTACATGTTAGGAAGGAGTACATTCAACCAAAACAAAACAATCAGCCGTACATGTCTAAGGGAAACCAAGTCCGCAATTATCAAAAGGGGATTTATCGGCTACATCATCAAACTCTAAGCTACATAGGGCTATTCTGACATCCGCCGCGATTTCCTCAAACAAAGAAACTTTAGTTGTAATCTTGCCCTTAAAAATCCGCTTATTGCGCTCCTTCCATATATGCCATACAATAGCAGACAGCATTAGTTTCGCCAAAACGCTCAACGGATCTTTCTTCCTGTAGGAGGTTAGAATGAGATCACAAACTCCAGATAGGGAAACTGGGACCTGCGCAGTAATACCTAGCTTGAGCATGCTCCTTGCAACTATGTATCTTGAATATTCACATTCGAAAAAGAGATGGCCAATACTCTCCTCTGCATTCCCAGAACATAGGACACAAGATTGATCCACTACAGAAGTCCAATTTTGCATCCGGACTTTAGTTAACAACTTATCCCGGAAAGCGCGAAGTAATGCAATAGAAAATTTGGGGACATGGTGATGGAACCACACAGCATCTGAATATTGGAAAGCCGGCTTATGCACTCGAGCCTGCTCCCAGATATCTCGCAGGGTAGTTTTAGGACCGGAAGCCCAGGTCCACACATCAGGTTCATCACATAAGGTGATGTGCTGTAGAGGGTTCAGGGTACCATTAATGGCCGGAATTTGGTGCCAAGTCGTTCCTGTCCAAAAATCACCTACACAAGCATTTACAGTGCCTGGGAGAGGGTCTTGCAATAGGTATAAAGGCCCCAAAGGATGTCAGTTATCGTACCAGAATGAGGTAGATTTACCATCCTTGATAGTACGTTTAATGAGACGTTGTGAAAGATTACGGCTCTTTAGCATGAATTTCCATGATCCAGAGTGAGTAGGGGCAGGTTTGGTAGTATAAAAGCACTTTTCAATCGCCACATAGTGCCGTCTCATATAGCTCGCCCAGATGCCTTTGTTAGAGAGTACTCTCCAGGTCAAGAGCACACCTGAAGAATCATTCAAATCCGAAAGGAGCCTTAACCCCAGCCCCCCCCTCCTTTTTAGTAGTGCACATATCCCTCCAAGCCCAAGTCTTAGACTTGCCCCAAATGAATGTCCTGCACATCGCATTAATTGCTCTTATGACAGAACCCGGAAACCGGTAAGCCTGCATCCAGAAAGCTACCATACCATAGATGACCGAACGAACCAATTCAACTTTTCCAGAGATAGATAGAAGAGAGGAGGACCATCCTAGGAGCCGTTTCCTGCATTTATCCACTAGTCGAGAAAACATAGAGGCTCTGGGGTAGTTAGATGACAGTGGAAGTCCCAAATAAGTGGAAAATGAGGTTACCAATTTAACACCCAGGAGATCCGCTAATCCTCCCGCATTTCTTACCCCCTTACTGAAGATAGCAGAACTCTTATCCAGATTAACATGAAGCCCCGTCAGAAGTTTAAAGTAATCCAGTAACTCCATAAGACCATGCATAGAATGATTATTGGCACGACAGAAGACTAAAAGGTCGTCAGCAAAAAGTAAATGAGATATTGAGCCCGATCTTCGCATAGGTTGGATAGCACCTGAGGATTCAGCCACAGACATGAGAAGGGAGAACGCTTCCATTACAAGCACAAATAGGTACGGAGATAATGGATCGCCCTGGCGTAGCCCTCTGTTGGAATCAAAGTATCCTTCAGGAGAGCCATCAACTAAGACAGAGAACATGGGGGAAGCAATACATTGGGTGATCCAGGAGATGAAGGAATGATTGAATCCCAACTGATGTAGGAGGAAGAGAATGAATTCCCTATTCACACTGTCAAAGGCCTTTCGAAGATCAAGTTTGATACAGGTTCTGGACCCCATAGGATTGCTAAAATCACGAATCTGTTCGTGGGCAAGGAGTGTGCAATCCGCCAAAAGCCTATCCTTAAGGAAAGCTGCCTGATTGGGAGAGATCAGGTCCGAAATCACATGTCTCAATCTATTGCATAACAACTTGCTGATAATTTTATATAGAACATTGCAGCAAGCGATCGGCCTATAGTCACCCAGATCAGAGGCATTAGCATTCTTTGGGACCAACGTCAAGAATGCGTGATTAATAGACGGGGGCATCATACCAGAACTGAAGAAAGAAGAGACCCCTGCAATAACATCATCGCCAATAACGTCCCAATTGGATTGAAAGAAGTGGACATTGAAACCATCTGGCCCAGGAGCTTTGTCTTTACCAATCTGGAAAACTGCAATTTTAATTTCCGCAGGAGAAACCGGCAATTCCAACCAACCTGCCGCCTCCTCTGTTATATATATATATATATATATATATATATATATATTTGCAAAGTTAGGAAGTTTTATTTAAAAGTACCAAATACAGATATTACAAATAGGTTTGGTACTAGGAAGCTTGACTAGATGACTAGGGAGAGGACACAAGCGTCGTCACCCGAGACCAAATAGTCAAGAATCTGTTCCCAGAACCAAGAGACAAAACCCATATATATATATATATATATATGGTTTGGGTGAACCGATTGGGTGAAAATCACCCGATCGGATGGATCAATTTTAAAAAATCCATTGGATCAGCAGCTGTAGGTCACCCGATCGGGTGAGACCTCACCCGATCGGTTGACCACTCTCCGAAAAACTTCCCAAGCCTCTGTTTTCTTCACCCGATCACCGACCCGATTGCCGACTTTATCACCCGATCAGTTCATCCTTCGACTGAAGCTGACCACTTACTGAAACGATCCACCCGATCGGTTGATGTATGACCCGATCGGGTGGGACAATTCCTGCACAAAAAGTTTAATATCTCTAAGTCTCCCAAAAAAAATCCCCACATCAGCATTTATTCACAAAAATTAATAAACTAATCCTATTAAAAACCAACAAAAGTTTAGGACATGGGTTGCCTCCCATGAAGCGCTATTTTTTATAGTCATTCACCCGACTCCCGATATGATATTCAGGGTGGCTTGAAGGGGTGACGCTCAACGGTTGGCGTCCTCTCAGTGGTTGGGGCAAGAACTCTGGTTGTTGACAGCGGTGACAAATGGATGGTCTCAATCACTCCCCCACTGATGATATCCGGGGGCTTCTCCTTTGTGTTGACGACACTCGCCACTCTCTTCAAAATTTGAACTTCATCAGCGGTGAGCATTAAATGCCCTTTCCCCTTTCTCTTCATCCGAGCATTCTTTTCAAGTCCAGGGGGAGTTGACTGGGAGACACATTCTGGCCCGATAATTTCCTTTCTGTCTAGTCCAGAGTTCTCCACTATTCCATCCAAGACTTCAGGGGGGTTCCTTGAACGAACTTTCAATGCTCCTGCTTCATTAACTCTCTCTTCTTCAATCTCTAGAAGGTTTCTATTGGATTCCTCAGGTGGTAGCTTCATGGACAGTGCCAAGTCAAATTCCACCGTTTGATCACCAATGTTTAACGACAATTTTCCCTTCTTTACGTTGATGAGCACACCGGCGATTGCCATAAAAGGTCTTCCGAGAATAATCGGAGTGTGATTATCCTCGAGCATATCCATCACTACAAAATCCACCGGCACACGTACACCGCAAACATTAACTGGTAGGTCGTCGACGACTCCCACAAGGTACTTGACGGATCGATCCTCTAGTTGCAAGGTCATCCCCGTAGGTTCCAGTTCACCCTTATTGATCCTTCTATAGAGTGAGAGGGGCATCAAACTTACACTCGCTCCCAAATCAACAAGCACTCTATTGATAGAGACTTCTCCTATAGAGCACGGAATCGAAAAGCTTCCCGGGTCTTTAAGCTTCGGCGGATTTGCTCGTTGAAGCAAAGAGCTACACTCCGCCTTAAGGACCGCCTTTTCCTTTCTTGTCCCCTTCGTCACTAGATCCTTAAGAAATTTCATGTACGAGGGAATAGTCTCAATTGCTTCTAGGAACGGGATCTGAAGACTTAGATCATTCACCATCTCAAAGAACCTGCCATACTTTTTGTTAATCTTGGCTGTGGCAAGCCTCTGCGGAAATGGTACTGAAGGCTTCAAAACCCTCAAGTCTTCACCCTCATTCTTCTTTGTCTTCTCAGAATCTCCCTCCGGAGTCACGGGACTTGATGTTGAAGCTCCGTTGTTGTTCATCTCTATATTTGGTTGCTCATTGACGAGGGGTGCTTCACTATCTTTCTTGGACTCCCGTGCCGGAATCTTCTTTCCACTCCTCAGAACAATAGCGGAAACATTCGCTTGACCGTGTGTCAAGGCTAGGGTTTGGCTTAGTCCCCTTGGATTCACCTCCGGTTGACACGGCAATTGTCCTTGCGCCTTTTGGAGGTTGGCTACTTGTAACCCCAATTGGGTCACTTGGTCGGCCAAAGATTTCTCCCCAAGCTGTAGTTGTTGAGTGATCTTCTCCTGATTCGAAATGTACTGAGCCAGGAGGTTCTCAATCGGAAAGACCACTCATTGTTGTTGATTGTACTGTTGTTGTTGGGGCGGAGGTTGCTGATGTCGAGGAGGAAACTGTTGATACATTTTTTGAGGCGGAGGAGGCTGGTATTGTTGTTGGTGAGGAGGTTGCTGAAATTGTTAGTAGGGTGCCTTGTAGCTAAAATTTGGATGATTCCGATTGTTGGGAGAATATACAGGGTTAGAACTTGTTCTCGACGGATAGGTCAAATTTCCGTAGGATTATAAATAGGGCACTTGCTTGATCCACGGGCGCCGAAATTTCTCCAACATCGAAGTCTCCCATCACTTCAGTTTCCACGACCGCTACTTGATGTGGGTTAGTGGCATCGGCTCCAACCATAAACACTGAAATTTGAGTGGAAAGCAAATCGAATTTGTTTGACAGCTTGTCCACTTCCTCAACCCGATGCATTCCACCAGTTTTTGGTGTAGCACGCTCATCACTCCACATCTCGTTCTTGGATGCCATGTTCTCCAAGATAGTTCCGGTATCCACTTTGTCTTTTGACAGGAAAGATCCACTCGCTGCAGCATCCATAGAGGACTTCAAATCGTCCCTCAGTCCATTATAAAATAGGTTGATGATCTGCCAGTGGGGGAGCTCGTGGTGAGGACAATTCCTTTGCATTTCTTTGTACCTTACGCACGCTTCATGTAGCGACTCATGGATAGCCTGGGAGAAAGAGGAGATTTTGCTTCTTAGCTTCATCGTCTTTCTCGGAGGAAAGAACTTGTTCAGGAATGCGTTCGAAAGCTGCTCCCAGGTTGTGAACGTGTTTGGGTCCTTCCCCCTCAGCCATTGCTTCGCTTTATCCTGTAGAAAGAACAAGAATAATCTTAATCGAATAGCCTCAGTCGATATGCCATTGATCTTAAATGTCTAACACTTCTCCAAAAATGAGTCTAAGTGCTCGATGGGATTCTCCATGGGAGCTCAAGAATATTGGTCTTGTTGGATCCAGGCCACAAGTGATGGCTTCAACTCAAAGTTTCAGGTCGTAATGGCCGGAGGTTGAATGCTGGATGTAGACCCAATAGACGGCATCGAATATTCGAGAAAAGACTTTGGAGGAGTGACGTTTCCTGCCATGGTGGCAAATTCTTCTCTTCTTCTTCTTTATACATTCAAACGCCTCAGGGTAGCATTGATCTCGGGATCCAAAGGAACTAAATCGTCGAGACTCCTTGAGTTCCTGCGCAGGAAAAATCAAGATATACAGTGAGCACGTATGGTATGTTGCGAAATAAAAACAAAAATAAAAACAAAAGTGTAGAATGTGAAAATTATCACGGGGTACGGATGTGAGCTAGTCTCAAGGATAACAAGGTCCTAAATGTAACAAGCACGTTGCCTCCCCGGCAATAGCGCCATAAAGCTTGATAGCCCATCTGCTTGGCACTCAAATCGGGACGAGGATACTAGGATTAGAATTTGTAAACTGCAAGCGCACGGTGTCGAAGTGGGGCTTGGGGTCGATCACGGGGAGGCGTGTATTGTGCTGGGAAACATTCAGGAACCAGATCACCCGGTGGGTGAGCTAGCCTATTCTATGGGTGGTTGTCACGATAGTAGACTAATAGAAAAAGATGTAAGAGGTAAAAAGGGTAACCTAGGACTTTGGCTTCCGCCCTATCATGAGTTTTCACTATACTGCCGAAGGATAGGAATGTAATTGGATTCTATAGTTTAGCTGTGAGATGTTGCCTCTAATAGTGGTACCTAGAATCCCTTGGGCCTGATATTTCGATCGATGCCCAGGATGATACACTAGGTCTACCCGGGTTCGGACGGTGGGCATTTCCATGTCCACCACCGCCAGACTCCGGGAGCACTAAGCTCGCAACGATTGCTCCCAACATTTCATCCAAGCCGTTCTCTCGCGCAAGAAATCAATGTCTACGCTAGGGGGGTGAGCTGTGGCTAGAGAATCAAACTCCTGTTTTATTTTCTCTGTGCCCGACAGTCAAAGGGAGTCTTTCTCCCGCCGATGACAATGAAACGCCCCCGCGTAACCGTCAAAATCCCTATATCCTATCGGATCCCTAATCCTATGGCCGTTCTAGGGAGAACCACAGAGGGGCTTCCACCAATGTCCCATATTGAAGAACTACTCACTATTCATGGCATGAAATGTAGTAAAACAGGTTATAGCCATTAGAATAGAAATCATGCTATAGATTACCCTAGCAAATAGTAGTATAAACACAATATCAAAACCAAAAAACAATAGAATTAAATTCAGAGTAGCGAAAAATCCCTAAAACAGCTTAGAATAGGGATTACGTTTTTGGGAAAACCTAGAACTATTTATACAATTTGGCAAGATGCCAGGGAATATTCCCATAAAGAGACAAAAATAGACATTCACCTGATCGGTTGAAACTTCAAACGATCGGGTGAGACGATGGGAGACTTGTTCTTTGGCTCCGATAGATCCCACCCGATCGCTGAACCGATTGGGTGAGTCTTCGAATTCTCGAGCATGGGAAGCAGCAGCTACAGGTGACCTGATCGGTTAACTTGTCAACCGATCGGGTGAACTTTGGCTCTCAAAACAGCATTCTGTGTCACATTGTAACGACTGGTTTTTGTATGATTTGATTATCAGTGGGTTCTGCTTGTGATGGTGGGTTCTCTCCTTGTGTGGTTTCCATTTCCATAATTCTCGCTTTCATTCATCTCGTTGAGATTTCCTAACTTTCGTTTTCATTCCTTTTGATGTGATCTCCTAGCTTCTTCCTTAGAATCATTGAACTCGGAGTAAGTCCCTCGTGACGAGCTTCATATCGATCATATCTTAGCGATAGGTTGATCCTAGAAACCTTAGAATTCATCCCGGACCTTCGCGCTCCATTTCAAGACTTTTCGTGCACGTTAGTTGGTTCAAGAAGATCAACCGACCGACTAGATTCCAATTTACTCGGTCAGGAAATCAACTGGAACCGACTAGTTCATTCAATCAATTATTCTGGAGTTACTGTTTATCTTTAGTCGGTCTAAGAACATCTTTCGACCGACTAGATGCTAAACTAGTCGGTCAGGAATCCTTCTCAGACCGACTAACTCACATTTCCATGATCTCTCTCAGAATTCAGCCTTTAGTCGGTCAATGAACACTCACCGACCGACTAGTTCTCAAACTAGTCGGTTTACAAGCCTTCACAGACCGACTAACTCATAGTCCAGTTTTCCTGAGCGAGCTACTGTTTACTCTTAGTCGGTCCATGTTGAACGACCGACCGACTAGATCCTCAACTAGTCGGTCACCAATCCTTCTTTGACCGACTAATCAGCCCAGGAAACCCTAGTTTTGCCCTAGCCGCCACACTTTTCTATAAATACGCCCCAAACGTTTTCTTCTTCTTCCTCATCAACCCAAACCCTAATTTCTCCCCCATTGAGCCCCCTTCTTCCCCAAACCATTGATCCTTCATCCCAAGCTCATCCATCATCATCCAAACCCTCATTTCACATATCCTACCTCTCCTCAACCTCAAACCCTCATCAAATCCCCAAAAGCTTCATCCAAACCCATTTCTCCAGATTTCCCCCATTTCCAGATCTGAGCCGGATCGTTCTTCCATTGCCATGGTTGCTCGGCATCGTTCCTCCGCTTCTTCACGGGTAGTATTCTTCCTTTAATAATCTCATAACCCACACTTGCTATTTGTGAAACCCTAATAAAATGGATCATTAGAAATCGTAGGGTTCAATTGTGAATACGGATTAGTTACCATTCTAATGTTGTTTTTCCATGACAGTGATCCGTTCCCGTAGATAACAAATTTGTGTGATGTGCCTATGTTGATCGTCATCCCCGGTGCTAGGCAAGTGAAACTTGCATCTCTTGATTTGGGCCATGTCTTAGGCCATTTACCTTGCTTTAGCGTAAAAGAGACTAGACGGTGAAAGGATAGCCGTTTAGACGCCATTGACCTAGCCTGACAACGAAGCTTGGTCCGTCACCCTCATCATGCTTGTATGTCACGTTTACTTTCCCTTAACGGTACGCGTATTAAATGTTCATGTCATCCATGCATCCTTAACTGCTATTGCATTTTAACTGCCACGTTTAATTTAAATAAACGGTACGCGAATATTGTTCATGCCATTGCATTTTGCCTGTCATGTCTAATTTAAATAAACGGTACGCGAATATCTGTTCATGTCATTGCATTTTGCCTGTCACGTTTAAATACAATTAACGGTACGCGTATTAACTGCTCATGTCATTGCATGCTTGAATACTCATCGTGATTGCGTAGCTTTGCTACATACTTGTACTATTGTTCTGGCTAGGCACCCACCTTGCGTGGGCACAATCCTATGCCATTTGCACTTTCTGGCTCGTGTTCCAGAAGACGAGCTCAACACAGCCTGCGGGCAATAGGGCACTCGTTGAGTGACCCCTTGTACTTGATAACTTGAACCCAGCCTGCGGGCAAAGGGCACTCGTTGAGTGATCCCTTGTCCTTGATACTTGAACACAGCCTGCGGGCAAAGGGCACTCGTTGAGTGATCCCTTGTACTTGTTACTTGACAATACTTGTCACACTTGCCACTTGTACTTGTCCGTGTTTTACTTGTAAAACTTGTTATCCATGACATACTTATTACTTGCTACTTGTACTTTACTTGTCACTTCCATACTATACTTGCCATGCCATGCATCATACTATAACTGCTAGGTTGTTAGTTTACCTTTCTTTCAGTTTCCTTGCACAAGTCTTTCCAGACTTGCTGACATGTGCCCCTCTCTCTTTTGGGTGTCACATGTTAGACCCAGAGCCAGAGCTTTGTTGCAGGGGATATGGTGTTGCTGATGCTGATGTTTGCTGTGGAGGTGAGTGGACACCAGGGGCCTGTCTGGAAGACCGCTCGTGTTCACTTCTTTGTTTAGGTTTGCTGTTAGTGGTTGGTGCGTGGCACCTTTGTATGTATGTTATACCTTGTTGGCCATGTTTGGGCCTTAGACTCTTTTCCTTTTAGCCTGATGGCTTTTCTGTGATATTGTAATTTAATTAATGGATAATCTGATATTGAACATTTTATCTATCTCTCCTTCTTGTTATTATTGTTGTTCCGTATTGCATTGCAAGGACCTGCCATTTGTAGTTCTATTTGACGCTTATCGGACTTGCGGCTTTTCAGCTTCAAGTCTGAGCGGACCTTCTCACGTCTCGCCTCCACATTTTTGGGAAGCGGGGCGTGACACACATCCACCCAATCACTGAACCGATCAGGTGGATTTGCCTCTTCCTTGGGCCTGATACGGCCGCATGAACTGATCGGGTGGATCTGTCTACCCAATCGGTTGAGAGCTGATACATGGTTTATCTTGACGATTGGCTCTCAGGATCTTGTGTGACACCTCCTGTTGCTCCGTGGACTCATGATGTTAGCCTTGTATGTCCCCTGTGCTAGCAATATCCTGCAAAAGCACATAAACACGGTGAAAGTAAAAAAGGAACTAAAAACACAAAAGAAACAGATTCGAAACAACGAAAAACGACGGGAAATTACGGGGAAGACGTGCGTGAATATATTAAATATAAACGCACGTCATTGAGCAGCCACTAAGCATGTGAAAGGATCCACTCTTCAAGAGCTCCACCCGCATGTGGTGGGTAGCGTCAATCACGATTGTACCCCTGTAAGAATAAGAGATTCACTCACCACGACTTAAAGGTGAGAACCCTATTCATGATAGAAGACATTTACACGAAACTTGAACCTGTTATTGTTACCCCAGTTGTACACTAAAACTGCCATAATTTATAGTTTTATACTATTTGTAGGAATGCCATGCTCATCAGTGCTTGTTTTAAATTCTTTAGAACTGCTATGCTTAGAAGTTTCTCACTTCAAATTTTAGAATTGACATGCTTATAACATTGCTGCTGATTAATTACATAACTCTGACATTAGAACTGTTAGTACATCATAAATTGTTTATTATTCCTACAACTTGCCTTGGGTCGACTTACCTTTACTTGACAGACCCTTGTTGACATACATTCATGTTTTTCGAATGTATGTCATATCACAAGACAGAGTACCAAGACCAGGAGTCTTTGTTTGAGGTAGCTGACCCAGAGAGCTAGGAGTTTGCTGTTGACTCAAAGTCGCTCCCTGTGGAGGACTAGAGACTTGTGGTGTTGCTGCCTTCTTTTAGTTTTGCTTTAGTACTTTGTTTTCGGGTATGCTGCTTGTTGTAGTTCCTTGGGCCATGCTGAGGCCTTATCGTTTTATTTCATGTAAGAACTCCAGATGCGGATTTAAAATTTTATGAATGTTCTTATTGATCTGAATGGATGCCAGAATTCTGTGTGGTTGTTGCCACAGACGCTTAATGAACTTGAGCTCCATCACTCTAGTTCATGCAGACCACAGTAACGTTCTCGCTTCTGTTGCTTTTGGGAAGCGGGGCATTACATGTTTTTATGGTGGCCCATGCAGGTCATGCATCTGCGAAAATTCAGAATAATAGGAACGCTATCATTAGCCAAACATCTAGAGTAATCGTGTACACGAGATTAATTCGGGGTTTTCTTATTTCAGAATGGCTGGAAGACGTAATACCCGACATAGAGCCGTGCTGCCAGAGGCGGAGAGGATGACATCCGCCAGATACTTAGAGTCATGAGGGAGTTGGTAGAGGTTCAGCACCATCTGGTTAGCAGGGACGACATGCTACACCAGCTGCACCAGTTGCACCACCTCCTGGAGCTAAGCAGTTTCGAGAGATGCGTCCGAATAGCTTCGCCAGAAGAGAGGGCCCACTAGCAGCTAAGGAGTGGCGTCATAGCACTGAGGATGACTTGGATCTTGCCCGAGTCAATTCGAACGAGTGTATGGAGCTAGGCAAGAAGCAGTTGACAGATAATGCCCGTAACTGGTGGAATGCTGAGGAGACCAGGCTGACTAAGCCAATTCCATGGGCTACTTTTTGTCAGAGGTTTGACGCCCAATATTTTCCCAAGGCTGCGAAGAGAGAGATGCAGCAGCGCTTCATCAACTTGGTCTAGGACACCATGACTGTCGATGAGTATGAGGCCGAATTCGCCATGCTGAGTTGCTTTGCCCCTACTCTGGTGGCAGACCCATAGGACTGTGTCCACATCTTCCAGCAGGGCTTGGATCTGGACATATATACTTTGATGTCCACGAGCACTTTTACTACTTATGATGAAGTCTTGGTAGCAGCGAGGAAGCATGAGCTGATTGTGAATCAGAAGAAGGAACGTCAGGCAGGCAGGCGCCCGATGAAGTTGTAGAGGAGTCTACCTAGGCCCAGTGTTCGTCCAGTTCAAACTATGCAGTTCAAGAGGCCAGCTACACCTGTCCCCAACCGAGCTCAGATGATTTGTCTCTACTGCGGCAACTTGGACATGTGAAGAAAGATTGCAGGAGTATGCTGAATCAGTGCTTGGTCTATGGATTGCCTGATCATACTACAAGGGAATGCCCCTGCGGCACTCGAACCTTATCTCCTGGATCACCTGGACCTGCTCAGTGGATAGTACTTGCGCCTGGACAGTGTGGACTGCCTCTGGTTCCACAGGATCGAACCTTCCAATGGGCCAACCAGTCGAAGCGCCAGGCATACCCCATGATGGATATAGAGGCTGAAGCCGAGGATGATGTGATCGCAGGTAACATCTAGACTAGTCTTTTCTTTATTTATACATTCATGCTGCTTAGTTAGATTACCATGCTTAGCTTAGTTCATTATACCTTAGGTGTCATCTTAATATCGTCACACCCATCCCTGACCCTGTTTGATTCTGGGGCTTCCATGTGCATATTATCCCAGAAGTTCGTAGTTGAACATTCGATTCCCACTTTCACTCTTCCCAAGTGTTAAAATATTACTATTGGGAATGGTGTGGTGAAGGTCGCATTGGGATGCAGACCATGTCCGTTGGTGATTAGTGGAAATGAATTATATGCTGACTTCATTGTCCACGACCTACCCAACTTCAATGCTATTCTCGGCATTGAATGATTAGGAGCTTTCTATACCACAATCGACTGTCACAAGAAAAAATTGTTATTCAAAATTTCCAACCACCCGGTGTTCGAGTTCTTCAGTAGAGGTCGTTTGCTTAGGCCTGTTATGAGCCTAGACAAATAGATTGACTGTTGCATCTATGATAGCTAAACCAGAGAAGCCTGCAGTAGTGACGAGATTGACGAGGAAGGATGTTAAGTTCAGTTGGTCAAATTCTTGTGAACAAACCTTTTGTACTCTAAAGGAGAGGCTGACTTCTGCGCCGGTCTTGGCTATTCCAGACAGAAGTGGAGGCTTCGAGATATTCTGTGACGCATCAGGGAAAGGCCTTGGATGTGTTCTACATCAACACAATCATGTGATCGCATATGCTTCGCGGTAGTTGAAGATTCATGAGAAGAACTATCCGACCCAAGATTTGGAATTAGCCGCTGTCGTCTTTGCATTGAAGATCTGGCAAATTTTCTTACTGAGTGAGAAAGTGAAAATTTTCACTGAATACAAAAGTTTGAAATACATATTCACTCAGAAGGAGCTAAATATGAGACATCGTAGATGGTTAGAGTTGATGGCTGACTATGACATCGACCTTTAGTATCATCCAGGGAAGGTGAATGTCATACCCGACGCCTTTAGTCGACTGATAGAGGTGATGATGCTTACAACCCAATGGGAGTTACATCATGATCTGCGGGAGATGTGTATAGAACTGGTTTTACTGGGAGTCACCACGTCATTGATGAGCATGCAGATTCATGGACGATTGTAAATCGGATCAAGGATGCTCAAGCTGGAGATGTTAAGTTGCAGAAGATCAGAGAGCAGGTTGAGGCAGGACTCCAGACTGATTTTTGTATTCATGAGGATGGATCCCTGAGATATGTCAGTATAATCTGCATACCTGTAAGGGAATATCCGAGAGGAATTGATGAATAAGGCTCACAGCTCACCTTATTCTATTCATCCTGGGGGTACGAAGATGTACAAGGATCTTCGTCAGAATTTTAGGTGGCACGGGATGAAGAGAAGCGTGGCAAAGAACGTTGCCTGGTGTCATGTATGTCAGCAAGTGAAGGCTGAACATCACCGCACTGCTGGACTGCTACAACCTCTGTCAATTTCAAAGTGAAAGTGGTATCACATCACGATGGACTTCGTGACTGGCTTACCTCAAGGCACCAAGCAGAACGACGCAATCTGGGTCATCATTAATCGATTGACTAAGTCTGTGCACTTTTTACCTTTCCGAGTGGGGCAATCCATAGAGATACTAGAAATGAAGTATATGGAGGTACTGACCTAACTCATACCTTTATAATTTCTTTCTAGTACAAGTAGTTATGTGAATTATATCGTGTAGGAGATCGTACGATTGCATGGAGTCTCCATGAGCATTGTATTAGATCGAGATACGAGGTTCACGTAAAATTCTGGAAGAGTCTACTGACCAATCTGGGTACCTGTCTGAAATTCAGCACTACGTATCACCCATAGACGGATGGCCAGTTAGAGCGGACCATTCAGATTTTGGAGTATATGATGAGAGCCTGCATGTTGGATTTCAAAGGCTCATGGGAGGATCATCTGCATATGGTAGAGTCTCCTACTACAAAAGCTATCAGGCAAGCATTTGCATGGCACCATTTACTGCTCTCTACGGGGGAAATGTTGATCACCACTGAGTTGGGATGACATAGGTGATAGAGAGCTATTGGGACCAGATATGATAGTTGAAGCAGTAGATGTTGTGCGAGATATCAGAGACAAGCTTTGGATCACTCAGGACCATTATAAGCATTGGGCGGATGCTAAATGGTGCCATCTGGAATTTCAGCCGGGAGATCATGTGTTCATGAAGATCTCCCCGAATCGAGGAGTGATCTGCTTTAGGAAGCGATACAAGCTTAGTCTGAGGTATATTGGACCATTCGATGTGATAGAGCGAGTTGGTGAGGTGGCTTATCGCCTAGCCCTGGCACCATTCTTAGAGGGAGTTCATGATGTCTTCCATGTGTCTCAGCTCCATCGTTACATCAGCGACCCATATCACGCTGTAGACTACTCTGAGATTACAGTTCGGTTGGATCTGACGTATGAGCAGCAGCCAGTGCAGATCTTAGACTGACGTCAGACGGTGCTCAGGAACAAGGTCGTCGAACTCCCGAGAGTGATATGGCGTCACGACTCGCCTGGAGAATCCACCTGGGAGCAGAAAGATGAAATGCAAGAGCGTTATCCTTATTTGTTTCCTACTCCCTATAGTTATTAAGAATTCCGAGGACAGAATTGTTCTTAAGGTGGGTAGAATGTAACAGCCGGTATTTTATAATACGTATTTTTCACGTATTTTATCATGTCTTGTGATTTTCGTATCTGTAATTAAATGCATATTCGTATTACGTATTACTATTATATGTATTCGTATACATACGTATTTAATTAGCTTTATACACTCATATTTATTTATGTATTTTTAAATATTTATAACTATATGCAGACTTATTATTATAAAAATTCATTAAATAAATATTTGAATTCAAAATTTAAATCCTTTCCTTAAAAACTCATATGAGACTTTTAACCATGTTAATAGCTATTAAATCACACTCTTAAATTGTAATTAATTTTCTAGTTTCTTTCCATTTTCTTTTAGATTTTAAACCTTCATTATTTAATCAAAACAATCCATTTTTAGCTAAACCCTAATTTCCATAACCCAAGCCGCCACATTCATTGGGCATTTCCTTTTATTTTCGTTGCATGCACAAATATTCTCTGGCTTCACACGCACGCACACAACATACCCCTACAATACATAAAACCTAGGCCTAACCCTAAGCTAGCCGCACAAGAGCTCTTCCCCTACAAAATTCTCCCTCTCCCAGACCGAACCCTATCCCTCAATTTTCTCCTCCACGTCGCACCCTACGACCCACATGCCTGCCAGCTCCTCCTCCGGCTAGAACTGCCGATCCCATCACTCTCTTCTGGTCTGCCATTCCTCCCAACAGCCACCTTCACCTTACCTCAGTCCCCCCATCGCCTCGCCCCTCCCCTCTCCTTCCTCCCAGCGGCCACCAACCCGTTGCCGACCAGATCCCCCACCGACCATCGACCAGAACTGCAGCGGCTCCCTGATGCCGCCGCACCCTGCTTCCCTTAGGCCGCACTGTCATTCTTCACACCGGCTGCCGCCGCACCTTGCTTCCATTAGGCCGCACTGTCATTCTTCTCGCCGGTTGCCGCTCTTCCCCACTGCTGAGCCTCCGCCCACCAGCAGCAGACCCGCAGCTGCTTGCAGCCTCTCGCCGGTAACCCTCTGCATGCGCCTTCAGACCACACCAGAGTTCTTGAGGCCACATCAATAATCCCCGAGGCACGTGTCGCTGTTTGAGGACGTACGCGTCGTCGCTTCCCCCTTCGCTACGTCAACGGTTAGTACCCTATCGTTAATCCATAACCCCCATCCTAGGATAGAGAATCTAATAAAAACCGGATTATTAGATGTCGTAAGGGTTGTTTACCATTTTAATATGTAGGTAAGAACATAACTTGAATGCATGTTTAATCAAATTAGAGAACCGATCGTACCATAGCGTAGAGCTTGTCAAGACGAACCCAACGACACCAAGTTCATCGAAAACAGGCAAGTGTGCGAATTGTTATAAATTATTGAAGTTCAACGTTTAAATCGTCTTTTTCATTTAAAGCTGAAATACAGGAAATTGACCCGTGAAATGTCGCTCACAAATAGTACCATGATGATCTATACTTAATATGTGACACATTGACATAAAATTTCGCATGTTTATAGTTCAAGAGTAAATAATGAGAAATACATGAATGCAACATGTTTAATAATCAACCAATTAACTTCATTGTTTTAATTTGTTTTAAATGTTGAGATTCATGAAAATGCTGAAATTAATATGGTCATGTACTTCACATCTTACTTGTACATGTGTTGCTAGAATGGACATTAGTAGAACATCTTGAAATCTTGAATTCGTGAATTCGTGCGTCTCAAAGGTGTGAACTCGTGCAACTCGTTTAGGTTGGCTCGTGTTCCAGTAAAACTATTGGGTGGGGTTAGGGTTGAGCAGCCACTAAGCGTGTGAAAGGATCCTCTCTTCAAGAGCACCACCCGCATGTGGTGGGTAGCATCAATCATGGTTGTACCCCCGTGAGAAGAAGTGATTCACTCACGACGACTTAGAGGCGAGAACCCTATGCTTGATAGAAGACATTTACACGAAACTTGAACATGTTATTGTTACCCTAGTTGTACACTAAAATTGACATAATTTATATTTTTATACTATTTGTAGGAATGCCATGCTCATCGGTGCTTTTTTTAAATTCTTTAGAACTGCCATGCTTAGAAGTTCCTAAATTCAAATTTTAGAATTCCCATGCTTATAACTCTGCTGTTGATTAATTACATAATTCTGAAATTAGAACTGTTAGTACTTCATAAATTGTTTATTATTCCTACACCTTGCCTTGGGTCGACTTACCTTTACTTGACAGACCATTGCTGACATACATTCATGTTTTTGAAATGTATGTTAGATCACGAGACAGAATACCAGGACCAGGAGGATTTGTCTGAGACGGCTGACCCAGAGAGCCAGGAGTTTGCTGTTGACTCGGAGTCGCTCCCTGTGGAGGACTAGAGACTTGTGTTGTTGCTACCTTCTTTTATTTATTCTTTAGTATTTTGTTTTAGGATATGCTGCTTGTTGTAGTTCCTTGGGCCATGCTGAGGCCTTGTCGTTTTATTTCATGTACAAACTCCAGATGCGGCTTTAAAATTTTATGAATGTTCTTATTGATCTGAATTCATGCAAGAATTCTGCGCGGTTGTTGTCACAGACGCTTAATGAACTCGAGCTCCATCGCTCTAGTTCATGAAAACATTAGTAACGTTCTCGCTTCCATTGCTTTTGCGAAGCTGGACGTTACATTATTCACTACTTCATTTATATTGGCTATAGGATCAAGTGTGTTGTACTTCATTTACAAAAGGTTTGGAAAGTTTTATTCCCGTTTGTAAGGGAAGTGTTGCGTTGTAAATTGAAAATTCCTAATTGAGTTGTAAACTAGGTGATCAAAAATTCCTAGCTAGTGAAGCTAGGTGCTTGTATGAAGTCATCTTCAATACTTTGAGGCAAGGTTGCTCTCAGGTTTGAGAGCTAGTCGATCGGTTGCTCGACGTAGGCCAAGGTTGGGTCGAACCAGGGTAAAATCGTGGTGTTTGCGTCATGCCGCTCTCTTATCTCTTATACTTTTATTATTGCTTGTAATATTTTATTCCGCTGTTATCATCTATTTTATTTTATACAAGCCCATATAATTGTTTTGATTAAATACCAAGCATGGTAAGTCTCATTGGACACTTAGCCAACGAAAAGAATAGTTGTAAATTTACTCGAAGAATTTTGTATTTTACTTACAACACTATTCAACCCACCATTCTAATGTTGTCTACCATCCACATGATCCCAGAGTACCCTCCCCCTAATTTGCCTTTGGGGCTTCAAATAGGTTCTCAAATACCATCGTTGGATCAGACGTTTGATGTCCATCCATAGATGCCAACATTCCTCCGTGTCGTGCATGTGGACTTTGTGGTACTTACAGAACTTGCTCTCGTCTCGTCGATAACCTTTCATCTCTGTAAGATTGCTTGTTAATGTAGCCATCATTCTGACCGTAGGCCATTATAACCTACTTGGGGGCGTTCAACTTCGTGAAGATCATGTCATTCTTATCTGATCGATCCAGTGGGTTCCTCTCTCGCTTTTTCTGATCACCTTGCTTTCGGCAGGCACCTTCTTTAGGCAAAGCTTCCTTCTTAGGTTCGACTGGGCTCTTGATGGTGTTCTCCTCTCGAGCGGACAATGCTTCTTCTACCATCATGAACCATTTGGCTATGGTGAAAAGCTGATCTAGGTCCCTAGGCAGCTTGTGGTATAAGTACTTCATTAGGTCCTCACATCAGATCCCCTTCTTTAAAGCATCTTTGTAGTGATCTCTTCATTGCAGCTTTCAACGTTCAGCCTCTTAGCGTTGAAGAGCTTCAAAAAGCCTCTCAACAATTCGCCCGGCATCTACACCAGATTAAACAAGTGGTCCGAGCTTCTTTTCCTCCTTTTTCGTGTTATGAATTGCTGGCAGAAAGCTTGGGCAAGGATTTTGAAGCTTCCAATGAACCGATTATGAAGTCCATTATACTACTCCTTTGCCGATTTCTGGAGATTGGTATAGAAGCCTTGGTAGAGCAGAACGTCATCATCCCTTTACATTTCCATGACCCCCTTGTAGTCTTGGATGTGCTCTTGGGGGTCAGTTGCGCCATCATATTTCTCCACAATGAGCATCTTAAAGTTGGACGGAAATCTGCATGAGATAATATTCTTCTTTAGTAGGTTATGGTGGTCTTTTGAGCTCACTGAAGGAGAATGATGGCACCAGACGTCTTCTCGGTGCTTGGGTCGCCTCGGTCTGTTGTTCGAAGCACTTGAGGAATCTCTTCGGCAACCGCCCTTTTCTGTGGATGGGTTCGAACATCGTGTGACGTCTCTTCGAGATTTCCTTTTGCGGTCCGCCCATAGCCTTTGGCACGGACTCCTACTCCGTTCCCGTCGGCTGTCATGGTTCCAATCATCGTCTCAAATGTAGAGGTGATTGTCAACTTGCTCGGGAGGAGATCACAGATGATTGTAGGCAGTTGTTGCCAGGTTAATGCCTCTTTGCACTTATTCGTCCCGCGGAGGGCTGGAAGTCCGCTCTTGTTGTAAAGAAGAGGGAGCCATGCCGAACTACTGCTTCAGGTTCAAGGATGCATCTTCTAGGCCTACCACTACGATAGATTGTAATGCGAGGTGTTGTTGAGGAAGAATCAGGAAGTTAGGTGGGCTCCTCGTGGGCCGGTGTTACAGACCCACGAGCCGTTCTATGACAGTCACCATCACTTGAATGTTGGCACTCACTTCCATAGTGAACAGGTGGAACTCCTCCAAAGTCACCAACTCTAACTCGGGCATTCTTTGAGCAGAGGGTCATGGGTCCATGGAGAGCGGGGATCACGATCGCTGGCCTCCTCCGTGATGTTTGGCCAGTAGGGCCCTTCATTGGTGGGCTGAGTCATGGATGGTGTGGAAGAGGACATGGGTGTTAACTTGATTCCCACAGACGGTAACAGATGTTTCAGGATGTTTTCTCACCAAAGATATTTTTGATGGTAAGCCTGAATGTCGTGACCAACGGGGGAGATGAAGCCGACCTTCAGTGATGGCGGCCGAACGAACTCTTGGGAGAGCAAGCTCCGAGCCAAGCGAGTAAATCTTCGACCGAGCTTTCTCCTCAACGATCTGGAAGACAGAAAGCTCGTCAGGACGATTGGATCTGGGTTCTGACCAAATCCATTCTGATGCTTAATACAGATCGTGACTACATGAATCTAGGTGATACTGATTTTGACCTATTGGGATGTCTTTCATTAGTTCACCGACCGAGCTATGTGGAAGAAGAAATATATTTGGTGGAGAAAATTAAGTATGTCAGAGTACATGAGTATCAGATCTCAGAAAGTCATCTCTTTACATTTTCCTCACCGGGGGTACTTGTAGGCGAGTCTCCTGTCCACGTTCTGTTTGCTTAACACATGTGCATTCATGATGTTTATTGTCTCCCATTGATGGAGGATTAACAGTCAATCATTACCCATTCGGTTTATGGAGTGGACATCTTAATAGCGGAAGTCCAACTGTCAGGCAGGATGTCTTCATCAATGGAGTGAGATTAATGTCTCGCACATGAGCGTTCCTTGGCCAGTATACTGGGGCCATACGGGCCAATCGGTCTAAGCGGTCAGCCCGATGGTCCTTGTGCCAATCATGGTTGTGTCACAGCTGCATTGTAATTATGCTTGGTTGGCAACGCATCATGCCATAGATTAGTCGACCGGTCGACTAATTTATGTCTTCCCCTTTAACCCACCAATCTCTGATAGCCATGAAGAAAAGTCTAGGACTTTGGCCCTACAACATACGCTCCCAATGTCTCTTTCTGAACTACTTGGCTCATCTCATTTCCACTCCCCCTCTACATGTGCAGTGGCAGCCAAGCCTTTTTCCCCAATTCGCCCCATCACGTATCCTTTAAAAGAAAGACTGTTTTTAGAGGCATCTGCCGCTCGCACCGTCATGGGCACCCGTGACAACAAATCCTGTGAGGTCCACCTACCCAAAGATAAGGCTTTAGATTGGTTCTTACCTTAACCAAATGAGCGAATGACATTCCAGTATATGAAGCTTTAAGTCCATGCACTTACCTCACTTTGCTTCAGCTCCTGAAAGCTACTTACCTCACTATACTTAGTGAAAGTTTATACTCACTTAATATTATGCCTATGAGGGATGAGAAGTTTGTATATCAAAATTGGGGGTTTTTTTTTTAAGACTCCAAACAGGTCTAGTCTACCACCATTTCAATGAGTGGAATTGAAACCCAGTGTCTCAAAGTATTCGACTATAAATGCCGAAAATCCGTTGTATGAATGGGAATTTTTTCCAAAAAAGGAAAGCAACTATTTCAATTGTCAGTCCACATGCATCATCTCTCCTACTTTATCTCCTTTTTCGGAAAATCAATGATTAAATACACCCATATCAGGGGTCTATATATCACTCTCCATCTTAAAACGGTCTGTTGGTGCATCGAAACTCCAAAGTATAGTTTAATAAACTGCAATATATATGGTAAGTTTCTATCTTAGAACTAGGATAGGAGCTTGTGTGCCAAGTGACATTGTGAATATCAAAGCGGTAGCCTAATGCATCAAATGACAACACTACCCTAGGTTACCCCACTCAGTTCGCAGTACATTATCACTTGCAGTTGCTGCCCTATTGCCAGTGCAATTGAAGAGGGACTTCCATCAGATTTCCAATTCTAGATGCAGTAACTAAAAATTCACTTTTCTACTTATAGGAGAATCTTATTTGACGGTGACTTTTGGGGAGGATGGGTAGAGATAGTAATGGGTATAAGCAAAAGATTAGTTCAGTGATAAGCATATGCATTTTTCAACTAGTCACTGCGCTATCGTATCTAGTCTTGGTATATGTTTACGAGTACCCCATGATATCCATTAATTAAGACCAATAAGCATCTGATTACTGTTAAGATCGTCAAGTAATATAAATTAGTCACCAAGTTGGAGTTGTTTAATCTTCTCCAATAATGGAAAGATACACAGCATGATTCATCCGTTAATTATTATTTTGTTGGCCCACAAACTAAATCCTGCTAGTAACTGTCTTCATCACCTCGATGTGAGAAAATCCATCATGAAATGCAGTGTTTTTCAATTCCATCTCTATCCCTCCCCCCCACGGCGTAGCTCTATATAAGAGCATTGAGTCCCCTCACAATCCCCATCATCAACCATTTATTTCTCATTTAATCATATTTCTATATGTCTATCTCTATAGCTTCTTCTTCTTCTTCGATCTTCATTCAATCTGTTTCAGTTTATGGAGCTGCTACTCATCTATGGCCTTACATGGAGACCCAGGAAGTAAAGTGCAGCCAAGGATGACTTGCCGACTATTACTTCATTCCAATATTTTCATCGATTGATCAAGCTTTGTTTGCTCTCTCTTGTTGAAAGGAATTCTGTAAAGAAGTCGGCAAGTTGTCTTTGGCTACATCTTGCTTCCTACTGCCCATGCCAGGCCTTGAGATGACAATTTTTCATTCGTTTAACACTATATAAACTTTTAAGCAGCTTCAATGGATGCTTATGATATCTGAGATTGAAACAACGACAACTGTTAACATTCTCTCCGTTCTAACTTAATTTTGAATAATAAATAATAGATGTCTTTTTTTCTCTCCTTTTGTTCACTAGTTTCTGTTGCAGATCAATAACTGGTGCATAATATTGTTATTTGTTCAGTTCGTTCATTAGCATTTATTTCATATTTTTACATCCTTAACCCTTGTGTTTATGCTTATTCTTTCACTTATGGTAGTAGTTTGGCTCAAAAGGAATTGCAGTGCTACTGTCCTGAGTTTCTCGGTTAAAGTGCCTACATCTCTACATTAGCATAGAGACTAAATCTGGTCCCAATAATATGATGACAATCTTGAAATGAAAGCAGTTTGAACATGCTTGAATTCTTCAGATTTACCAGTGCCTTTTGTTCTTAAGACCTCCATTTTCGCGCATCTTCAACAATTTCCAATGTCATTTTTTTTTTCAATAGCTAGAACAATCAGTAATCCTCAGTAACAAACACTTGTGTCTTCGTTTCTTATTGTAGGATGGTCATCTTTACTACCACGCTTACAGAATAGTGCGCTATGTTAACTTACGGATTGAAGTTTCCTTCATTTATGGAGGATACTTGCATGGCTCGAAGAAGCATACATTGTAATATTTTAGTCATAATATCTTCTCAATTCGTTCTCTAGAATTTTTTTCCCCAAAATTTTTAGCTTATTAATCTTGATGTTTATGTTAATTCTTTCATTTATATGTTGTAGTTTGGTTCAAAAGGATGTACAGTGTTATTGTCATGCTTTTCTTATTTCTAATGCCTACATCTGGTCCTAGTCTGATGCTAATCTTGAGGGGAAAGCAGTTTGAACCTGCTGAGTTCTTCGGATTAAAGACGGCATCGAGTCATCAAGACATACGTTTTGCGCCTCGCCAACAATTTCCAGTCTTAATCGTTCTTTCAATGGTTAGAACACTCAGTTATCTTCGGGAACAAACACCACTTCTATCTTCGCTTTTTGAACTCTCGTACCATTTCATTCTTTTTTCAGTATTGGATATAATGTTTTCTATTCAATGGCTAGCTAGAGTTATATATACAACTTGGTTTAGCATTGAGAAGTTGCTCTAATATCACCCTTTGATCCTTAAATGATTTTTCTGTTCTAATTTCAGATCCTTTCTTTACTCATGAAGTCTTTCTAGGTAGTCATGCTGTTGATATCACAAGGCTTGCAGAGTGTCGGAGTCGGCGCAGATAAGAAAGGGAAAACATTGTGATTATGTACTGTGTATGACTCTTTAGCAGCACGCTATTTTAGTACCTTTTTTTGCCAGTCCAAGGGATTACTTGCTTATGTTCTTATCTGAGAAGGGGGAATAATTTGCTGGCAGTTCCAGTAACCCATATTTTGGCCTCAAGTATTTACGGCGAACTTTGTTGTTTGCTTTTCTAATGTTATTGTTTACTTCCTGCACTAAATTAGACTTTCATATTATAAAGGTATTAGTAAAGCATGGATATATATCATATATAAGTGCATTGTTGGGAAAATGGAGAAGTTCTAATGTAGAAAAAGAGGAAAACAATAAGAAGTTATTCAACAAGGTTCTAAATGAGGACCTCACATCAGCACTTAAGTTCTCACATGGAAAAGAATGATAAAAAGTAATATAATAATACATTTAAGTATTGAGAAAAAAAGGTAAATGTAGTCACACATCTTATTTTCATGGATCATGGTGGCAAGTTACTCTATTTTTTTAACTAACAATTTTTGGCAGAAATCATACCTTTGAGAATGTAAAAATGAAGATCAATGAGAAGTCATTACACAGATTATAAGTCCCATTAATCTCATTTACTCTATATATTTACAAAATTTTAGAAATTATAATCAAGGGTGCTAAAGGAGATCTATTTGGTGTAAACTACACTCTTGTTTGTAGCATAAAAATAAAATTTAGAAAATCAAGGAAATGTATATTAGAACAATATTATTAAGTAAGTGACATATTCAATAAGCAAAATACACTGAAGTGAGTAACATAATCAATAAGCATGTAGTACAAGCATAAATGAGTAAAATAAGTGCTAAGCATGTAATAGTAGCGATAAATGACTAAGTAATCAATTTGCAAGTAACACAAATAACGATATGAAACATAAACAATAAACATAGTATTAAAATAAGTTCATAATGTAAGCAATAGTGAGTGTCAATATGCGTAATACAAACGATAAAGGAGCGGCATAAGTTATATACATGTAATATAAATAATACACAATAAATGAATAATCCTTTATACAATTGATGAAGATGTCCTAGGTGGAGCCAAAGATATGACTAGGACAAAAGTGGGCCCCTCCTCCAAATCACCCCATACACAAAAACCACCCAAAAGCCTCCCTTTATTTACAAGAGTGCCATTGTCATTTCCCCCCCTTTGATCCACTATTATTTACATGATTGCCATCGGGATTTTTACCCCCTTTACCCCCGATGATACAGACACACACCAACACTTCTAACTCCTTTGCATTTGCACGTGTGCACCACATCCTGTTCGTGTGGGTTTTTTGCGTCGTGCACTGCGTCCACGGGTTGTTTCTAGTATAAATATAATACATTCATGTCATAAGTAGTTAGCGAATAAATGAAAATATATGAGTAGCATAACCAATAAATATGTAATATATGCAACAATAAGGTAGCATGAATGTGAGTATATATATGTTACTTAATTGATAAACATGTGATGAGCTATATGGCCATAGCACTGAAGAATATATGGTAGAAGAAAAACATTATGTATGTATTCTGCGCAAAAATAAAATACAATAAGCAATAACTACACGAATGTGCTTTAAATAAAATGTTTTAATAAACATTATGAAAGTTATTATATGTAACCACTTGTGAACGTTGCCTCACTGTTAAAGGAATAGGTTGAAAATACGAAGGCCCAAAATTTAAGAAATGGTTATGACCTTTATTAACAACAACAACAATAAACACCATCTGATAACCATGTAAAATAAACAGTAATTGTGAGTAAATAAAACCATAAGCATGAGTAAATGCAGGAAACTAAAGAAATAAATGTAATATAAGATTACTTATGGAAAACATAATGAAATATAAAATATATGTGTAACATAAAAAAGTAATATGTAAAAACAATAAGTTTGTAACAAATTTTAAATTTGTCATATTAAAAAGTGTGTAACATCTATATTACATTTGACAGAGTTTTTTGAATCCTAGGGCTGACTAGGACAAGCTGACTAGGACAAAGGGGTAGATAAAAGACGGCCAGGATTTAATCTTGGATGATGAACGGTTAGGATTAAATTTTGATATTTGTGGGTCCAACTTTTTTTGAATTAAGACATCACACGCTTTGAAAAAAATAAACAGGGGAAGAGCTTTTCACGGGGGACGAGGCGTCTCTTGCTCTTCCCCAAAATAGGGGAACGGGGGACGAGGCGTCAATTAGCCAGTTGTTTTGCGTTGGGGAGAGCAAGCGGCATTATATCCCCACCATAAAGCAGCAGATCCCACAGCAACACGATCATTTCTGTTTTCTCTCCAAAAGCAAGCAGGAAAACCCGTCTCTTCCATTTCTTCATCTTCTCCAAATCCCCGAGCTGGGCTGGAACTAAACCCGTCTCAGCTTTGGGAGAGTCCCAAACGATGTCGGAATCAGACCAAAGATCGAATTTCTGTTAGGTTTCCGAGCAGCTGAGAGTGTACGCAATCGTGCCGTTGATCCTAGCGGAACGGAGCACAACGAAACGGAGGAGGAAGCTCGAGGAGAGACGAATTAAACCACTGAAATGATTGCTCTCCTCAACGAAACGGAGAAGGACCCATTGCCGAGCCTGGCGAAGGACGGGTTGAGCGGCACGCGACGCCGGTCCAGTTGGAGCACGGGTTTGCTTTTAGGGGCCAGTCAATGGACCGAAGGCCGAGGGAGGCCCGAATGCTGAAGAGAGCGTCGAAGTCGGCTGTCGAAGCGAGAGGCTTGGCCGACGATAGCTGGTTGAAGAGATTTGTTGTTCAACGAACAAATAATTTACTTCTATTTTTTATGCTGACGATCGCTGGGGAAACAAATAATTCGGTTTGATTCATTTATGAAGCTTGGGTTGCTACTTTTGGAAGAAGATGAATAAATGCGGGGCTTTTGTATGAGCAGAGAAGTCCTTATCTATTGGGTTTTTGGATGGAAAAAATGAAGTCCATATGTAATTTTGGATCGAGCAGTTCCAATCATTTTCCCCCTGAGTTTTATTTGGGATTTGATTTTTTTCCCAGCTCATTTCTTATCAAATCCCATTCCATACTTTTATGAGCTATTTTTAGTATTGGGGTTGTTAGCAAAGATTGGTGCTAATGCTACAGTTGTTGCAGCAGGGCTTTTACATGATACACTTGATGTTTCTTTTATGAGCTATGATTATATTTTCTGGATGTTCGGAGCAGATGTAGCTGATCTGGTTGAGGGGGTATGCACATTTCCACCCCATTCTTCAGCAGTAACCCAAAATTTTTACATAGCATGTTTCTCTATGAGTGTCTTTGTACCGATAACATAAGCCTAATATATCTTTTCTTCGGATGACAAAAATATGGTTTCAGTTATCTAAACAAGGATTTCATACATATTTGGTGACGAATCAAATAACACAGCTGATCCGAAAGACGAAAGACCTTATTTGACATCGACATTTGGTTCGGGGGATGAATCGGGAAACACAAGTGTTGGAAGCTTAACCGATAACGAGTTTAGTCCAGTGTCTCATCTTCCTCGATCCATAAGAGCACCTAGCTGGCAATTCTGGAGTGCTGGGGATTATGGGGCTGAAGAAGATTGTCTGCCATGATCATAAAATAATATTCAAGATTCTTGCACCAATTTATATGTCAGAGACTAATCTTTTCTCTGCTTTGTTGCTAATGGTGTGCATTCTGAGTTGTTGTACGTTGAATAGGTTGTCAAAATCGGTTCGAGGCCATCCCAAATTTCTCCATTCAAATGCCACTCCTCGGGATGGAAATCTTGCTTTGCTTATTTTATTCTCTCAGTGTAAAATATTCACTTATTGTGTATATTCATGATTTATTATTAATTGCTATTATCTCCCCATCAATAATTGCTAATATCTCCCCCTTCGTTCCAATGAAACTAACTAAAACATTGTTTCTTCATCCTTAATGCATTATTATTCATGATTTATTACTTTATTGTATTTTTCTACAGGCTTGCATTTGCTTCAGTAGATTTTTATTCATGTAATATAATCATGAATAAACTTCTTAGTGTCATCCCTTATTTTATTCTCTCTCCGAAAAGCGTGACGCACAGTAGATTTTTATTAAAGCTTAGGCTGGATATAGAGCAGAAGGCCAAGTTTAGACTGGGAAGAAGCCCGAAGTCATACATAAATGATTTGTTGTATAATTGTTTAAACTTTGACCCTAAGTGGAATATGTATGGACAAACTAATTTTTTGTTAGTAATGAAGTGGTTTGGCCCATGCCGAAGGCGTCAAACTTTTTGTGCACTAAATTGTTGTTATTTTAATTTTTGAAAGAGAATATTATATGTCCCAAAATTTTGGAGGGAACAAAAATTTTGCGGGGAAAAATCTTAATTGTTCCATGCTGAAGGCGTTCGCGTCGAACTTGTTGTTCCGTGTCGAAGACGCCTGCCCCGAATTTGTTGTTCCGCGCCGAAGGCACCTGTATAATTTGTTGTTCCGTGCAATTTTGGCTGTGGAAATAATTTTTTGGGGAACAAAGATTTTGTGTGGGAAAATCTTAAAGGAACCGTGCCCGCGGGCACGGGTTATGACTAGTCTTTAAACAATTATTAAGAATAGGCAATAAATTGGCATGAAATGATAACAATACTGTGTGTAAAAACATAAGAAATAAGAACGCAACAAACAATAAACATGTGCAATTAGCAGTTAGTGGATTATAAGAACAATAAGTATGTAAGATGTTCAAGTAAATTTATAATAATCTAATAAGAGCTACTCTTGCTCTTGGATCTATCTTTCCTGGGTAAAGAAGGTAACAGCCATTGATTTCCTTGGACAAATTCTACCAACTGAGATAGATTGTAATTAAATGGAATTTCAACACAAGCCATAATATTTTGACTTTATCTCCTAATATACAAACAACGCAGATTAAGACAAAACAATAAGCATTAGAAACTAGACTTCTAGAGGAATTCAATGATATAAACTATGTAAGCATTACCTTACTTTTAATAATATGATTTGACAAAATGTTTTAATTTCATAAAATTTCTACAGCATGGGAAGCACATAACAAGCACATAACAGTAATTCATATGGTATTAAACATATTTATTTTGTTGTGAATGTGTTTTCTGGAGGAGACCACATGCCTTTATTTATAGGGGGATATGAAGAGTTCACAATGGTAGTGTACAATTTTTGAGATGGATACAAACTCCTCATCTCTACATGATAATTTATTCATAACACTCTTCTTTATCCCGTCATAAGTGTGAACTCTGCTCATGAATACTTCAGGATTTTGAGCATCATATGAGTATCAAAATGGGGTTGATACTTTAGGATCCTGAGTTAATGTGATTTGGCTCATTAAAACCTTTGGCTATGGAAACTATGTGGGATAAAACCATAGCTAAGGAAAGAGACTACAATTCTTCTTTAAATCCCCCTGATCTGTGCAAGCACTTAGGCTTTTATATCGATTAGGCGTTTTTCATCACTCTTATTTACAACATTCCGAAAGTATATACAAATTACAAATATCACCATCATTAGGCAGCTGCTGGATCTAAAAACTCTAGAGAGGTGTGCTTTCCTTTGTCGCCTTTGATGTGGTCTCCTCAAAGTTGTGGTAATCATGTGGTTTAGTCTTCAAACTATGTGGTCAGCTTCAAATCACCAGCCTTCGACCAAGTCGTCACTCTGATGTGATGTACCACCAGGCACACCCAAACACACCCTTGGTTTGTATCTAGAATGGTGAGGATCTCGGAATGATACTATGATGTTGCCTTCATAGTTTGCTTTGCAAATCTATAATATATGGATGTCTCACCGTAGGTACCTAGTTTGTGATTTCTCATTATGAGGGTCGGACTTATAACCTGCAACTGCATAACAATAAATGATAATTCTTTACAATATAAGCCTAAATCCATCGATCCTGGGAGGTAGTGCAGAAGATGATTAACTCCGGTCTAATGGTGCTTTTTAGGTGCATCACTATATCTGGCTAGTGAATTTACTGGAACTGCTATATCACAACGTGTGCATGCAGTTAGCCAGAAGTGCTCTGATTGCACTTAGATATAGGACTTCCTGACCTAGAATATCACTCCCCTCTTCCATCTAACATAAGGGGTCTTTATATACATCCAGTGAACGTACTAACATATGTGTACTTATTCGATGAAAATGATCTTTGTTGTAATTTCTTCAACACACTCTGGGTATATGAATTTTAATGTAACATGATAAATTTGTAAACCATGACATATGTTTAATGTTGCCTAGGTCTTTGATAGTCGGGCTATAACATATATTTTTGATTTTTCCATCAGGAGATCCAACGGGATTTAAGTTGTTTACAACTATGATCTCGAATTCTGTTCTTTGCTTTTTAGAAAGATACAAAGACAACCCTTAGTAGAAATCATTGCTTTGTCAAGGAATTCACTTGGTTGCACAATATTATTTCTTTAGTAGAATAGACGTCTCGAAGTCTATTCAAGGCATTCAAGAAATGAGGGACGTATATTTATCAAGATATCTATAAGGGCATGCTGTCACAACATCCAATATCTGCATATCCAAAATTTCCTTTGTCAAATCGTAAGGTATTCAAAATTTATAACTAGGTAATTTGATGCATCATTTATATATGTGAGTCATGCTCATCTTAATTTGTTTATTCCACAGTTTTAGCAAAAAAATCTTTTAGGTATAGGATGTACCATATAACATACGATTTTGTACTTATATTGTTATTTATGCAATTCTTATTATGGCCCAGGTTTGACACCTTTTGGTGTCGGTCCGAACACGTCACGTTTTATAAGGGAGTCCAGCTCATCTTTTATTGTCGCGTTCCACATTTTGGCCAATCTCTATGTTTGCATTTTAGCAATGGAGTGTGGAATAATATTATATGATTATCATCGCTTTTGTGATGTAAGTGGCAATACGGTACGTGAATACATTGTCAACAATTGTGTTCTTTTTGTCCAACATCTTCCTAGTACATACAACACTTAATTTAATTTCAATTTCTACCAGATTTTCCTTTTCAGGAGATGGAGGGGTGAGAGTATGTACATAAGCTCATTGTCCAGTAGTAGTATTGTCTCAAGGTTTCCAGGTGTTTTTCTCTTCCTGAGAATTTTACTCTTGGAGCCCGGTGGTCTACCTCTTTGAGAAACACCCACATCTGCTGCTGGTGGACTACATCCATTCTTGGGGATGCCAATCTTAGCTAGATTATTAGCAGCAGGGATGTGTGATCTGAAAACTTTTCTTATTGTCACTAACTATGTCTGATAAATGTTGGAATAGTTTTCTTTAATGTGAATGATCTTCAAGATCTCAGTATCACATTTCATAATTTTCGAATCATAGATTTTTTTTTATTTTAAATGGTCAGTAGAGCTTTATGCTTCAACTGGGTTTAGCCTAGCCCTGGGGATGTGGACACATCTATGCATAGTCTTCGAGATGTGCTTTTAACGCCTCCCCCTTTGGGGTGCAATGTATCTCGAATGTATCAAACCCTATATAGATTCCAAGACGGCATTGAGTGAAGGGTTTTAGCGGACCCTTAAGGCATTATTCTATGCCCGTCCAATGTCAGACGAACGATAGAAACAAAAAGAAAAAGAAGTGAAAAACAACCGTTAAACTATTTAAAGAAAGCCGTAAGGATTTCAAGACCCTAGCCATGATCTCTACTATCTTAAGGTGGATCTGACCACCCCAAGATAGATATAAACTACTGCAATATAATTAAATGAAAGCTTTTTAAACTACATACCCGGAACTTTGCTTGCACCGACAAAGTGTACCGAACCGCCTTCTACTCCCCGAAACTAGCCGCCTTTGCACCCCGAACTGATCCACCCGAAGCGAGCCAACACCGTGCATCTGAGCCAACCACTTGCCGAAGAAGAGTTCACTTGAGAGCGATCCAACGTCTTAGACTTCGGATCGAATCCGATCCTTCTCGTCATTTTGCTAGAACGAGAGCGAAGGAATGGAATAAAAAAGGTGCAAAGAATAATTTTGTCTTGAATTGAGGGTGCTCAAAACTTTTTGGAGCTACTCAAATCAGAGACTTAGTGCAAGTTTCTGAAAGGGTGTCGACCCCTATTTATATAGGGAGCCGGACCCCCTTGCTCGTCGCACGAGCAATGTGGGACTATTAATAATGAATAGAAGGATTAATTAAGTTAGTTTGCCTTTCTTAAAGGCTAAACTTCAATTAATTTAATCTCCCTCACCATTGAGCTTCAGAAGTGATACAACCTATCATTTCGAAGAGCTATGAACGTTGAACGCATAGAAACAAACGGCAATGAATTCTGACTTCATTTGACCCCTCAAACAATAGCTCAAAGTTGAGCAAAAAGTCACAAATCGACTAAAATTGAAGCCGGCACAAACCCCTAGGGTTTGCTGGAATGTGGGTCCCGCAGGTGGGGCCCACCTACCAGCTGGGCACGCCCAAAATGCGCGCCCAGCTCAATCCGACGCAGCCCGCCCCATGCGGGCAGGTTGACCCGCGCTTGGCGGGTGGGCTGACCCGCCCGCAGGGCGTGCTCAAGCCAGAGCCCGCCATGCGGGCTCTGGCCTGAGCCCGCCTCCTTGGCGGGCGCAGGCTTTCCTCACCTGTAAGGGCGGGCGGGCTTAGCCTGACCCACCTAGTTGGGTGGTCTAGCCCAGCTGGCATGGGCTGGGCTAGCCCAGTCCAACTGGGTCAGGCTAGAACTGGGCAAAAACCCAGTTCTGGCCTTTTGAGCCATAACTTGAGTTCTACAACTCTGATTGAGTCGATTTCAGATCCATTGGAAAGTATTGTAAGAATGGGAATATCTCAAGGAGCCATCTATCCATTTCTAAGTGTTATATGAATCAAAATATCATCATAAACTAGTTACAATGTATTTTAAATCCGTTTGCATCATATGCAATAATCCCATTCATCATTCTACTAATGTTGAAGTCGCAAACATTTTTTCAACATTATTAAATCTCATTTAATGTCAAAAACTTATGTGACCCTATTAAATCCCTTTTAATATAGATCGACTTAATGTCACAAACCCTTTGTGACTTGAATTAATCTCGTGCACCCGAGTGCACTCCTCCTAAATTCTTCCTATTACTAAGACGCAAACCGAACTCGGTGTGAGACCATACAGCCTGACCCTACTACAGATTGGGACTCGAAACCCATAGACGATATAACCACGAGCAACAGGTGTCGCCCCTATTTCAACATCATAATTTCGTGATTGACCCATCGACAAAAGTGTCGTCGGGATCACTCTGACTGTTGCATCGATGAATACCGCAGTTTTAGTCCCTTCATCATAACTATGTCCATGCATGGCCTAGGGTATTGTAAAAAATCAACCCAACTAGCTAGCACTGGTCAGTATACATCGGTCTTTGTTATAGACACGTTATACATCCTGCAGCGTACCTCAGCCGAGGTTTAGCATAAAGAACCGTACAGAGCCTGTGACACTAACTTCCCTTTAACGGAAGAGACGAATCACATGTTAGTCATTTACTTACCTCGTATGCTTCAAGTGTCACCCAATCTAAGACCTTTCAACAGGCATAGTCTCGAAGCTAGATCATAGATCTAAGTGACACTATTCACGCACAGGTTCATACAATGACTTCAAGTCTTAAGAACCAACTTACCTATCATCACTACAGAGTTATTAATGACAGTTTAGTTAAATTTTAACCATTTAATAACTCTTCATTGGGTCGTTTAGTGGACTCATTCTCTAATGAGCACATGTGCATTGTCTCCGACTTCGTCAGGTCAAATGACTATGAGATCATCATTTCCCTTTAAGGTAAGACAAAGACACAATGATCTGTCCGATGTGCCGATATCCTTTTCTCGACACATCTATGATCATGAACGTTTTAAGACTTAATTTCCTATCATTCATTCACTTCTCATAATCGAGATCTACATCTAGATATGTAATGACCTCACTTTAAGTCTAAGGAAATTATCAAAGTATATAATTCATTGAATTTATACTAGGATAATTAGTACCATTTATATTTTGAACAAGATGTTTCTTAGGATAAATTGCCTCAAGGGCATATATCTTCCTACATCTCTCACTTGCACTTAGGCTATTTATCTCGGTATCTCATACCACTATAGCATATCAGTCACTACAGATGTTCATAAGTCAAACCTAAAAGGGATCTGCTAAAGCGTACCTAGGCGTGATCCTTCGAAACCATCTTTGGATCTCATCCAACGATTTTCCTTCTGTACACCTAACGATTAGCATACACAACTTGATTTAATGTTTATCATTCCTACAAGTCAATCATATCATAGCATATTCCATTTATTCTTGTGTCAATTATGTCCAGTACATTAATGACACCAAAGATTCTATAACTTTGACATAATCAAAACTCTTTTAATTTGATGTCACATATAGATGGTTTAATAACTTGGAATTTTTTTATTTAGTCCAAAAATGGAACTAAGTGATATGCCAGCTGCCACTGACTTTGAGAACCGTCTGTTTAAATACTTCAACTTAAATTTATAATTCTTATTTAGAATATTTATTAAGTATAACCAGACCATTTGTGATGAATTAATTAAAATGGAATGTACCCGTGTCAGGTTGATTTGACGAATAAGTCAGATCAAGATCCATCTTTAGGAGTCTTGATGATAACTTACTCAATCAAAACTTCCTACACTGTTATTTCCTTTAACTGCATTAATCTTCTAACTTGAAGTATTAAATGTAGTCCAACAAGAATTATTCTTATTGTGCATATAATTAAGATAACATCTAATTTATACGCTCCTGGGACTTACTTGTTACTTTAGATTAGTTAAATATACCGACAGCTCCAATTAATCTCATTAACTCAGAAGCATTCACAACCACTCAGGAAAAAACATAGTCAACAACTCAGATAGCCATACACAACAAATCAAATAGCCATTCACAACAAATCTTATTTCCACCAGAGCACATATGTCAAGATATCATCAAGACAATGATTTCATTCAAAATGAAAAATTAGTTCATAACATATACTTTGAGTGAGAATCACTCAGTCATTGTTTCAAAGTAAAACATTGATACATTTATTCAAAAAAAATATCGACTGCTTCTTGATATCTTCTGAAGTCCATAGACTGCCCCAGTAGCAACGATTACTCTGATTGTCGACCGTATTGGGAACTTCTTCCATCCTTTGCTTCAAGCACTTGTAGACAGTATACAGATGTCTTAGTAATCATACTTGTATCTCATACCACGTATCAAAGCTTTATGGAAATTTATATGCTCTTAAATAAGATTTGTACCTGAGGTAGAGGCATCACCATGCCCCTTTTTCTCTGCAAAGTAGACCTTGCAGTTCCTCTTGCAGTGATCCGGTTTGTAGCAATGGAAACACTCAGATTTTGACGGTGCCCCTTTGTTCTTCTTCCCCTTCTTCTCTTGTTAGGTTGAGGGATCTGTCTCTTCTTACCCTTACCCTTAGGCTGGTGAGAAGAAGCAGAGCCGACAACCAACGCTGTTGGCTTCTTCTCGATCTCCTCGAACTGCCGAAACATGTTCAGAGACCTAGAAGATCCAGTTCAGTGCTGTTCATTATGAAACTCATAATGAACTGGTTGAAGTCAGGGGTCAAAGACCTTAGGATTATGTCCGCACTCGTTTCATTTTCGAAGACAAATCCTAGTTGGGATGCGTCCTCTATATACCCGATCATCTTGATAACATGATCTTGCATAGGGCCCATCGTCATCTTGGCTCTCCAAAGGTTGCAGGTGGCCTCAAATCTGGCAGCTCTAGAACGCTTACCATACAATTCCTCTGCGTTCAAAAGCATGTGCTGAATATCCATATGTTCATGCTTTCTTTGCAGGTCATTGGTCATTGAGGCCAGAGTAAGGCACCTGACCTTCTCTACATTCCTTTGGTACTGCTTGTATGCTTCCTTCTCCTTGTTAGTGGCATTATCGTCGGGCTTCTCCAGAGCATCCTCCGTCAGTATGTAGCCTATCCCAGCTAGCGAGAGGACCAGCTTGATGTTCCTCAGCCAGTCCTTGTAGTTCGTCCCATCCAGCACGTTCTTCTCGATTATGAATTTTAATCCTGACTCCATACTGCATTTTAATAGAAATTGAATTAGCATATGTTCTTGTATAGTTTAAGTGGTTTTATTAAACTATATTCTCCCACTATTTTAAAGAATTTTAAGCCGTAATAATAAACAATTTATTATAATTAAAAATTTGTATGAGATGGATCCAACCACCCTGAGTCTCACAACCTTGAGTGTGCTCAACAAGTTTTTTGACTCTGAAGTCGGTAGATGAACTCTTCATAAATCTTATCATATATGACTCCATGTATATTTTTATCACAAGCCACTTATGATCATGAGTGTGCTCATCCAAATCATAATGACTAGCTTAGTCAGACCCTTATTTTCGTGTCTAGCTTAACTTATGCTGGCGCTCGGTGTATTCACGACACGATAGTTTGGGTCAAGGCAAGACTACATCATATGTAATAAGAAGTTGGTTTCTATAAGGTTGTCATGCCATATCTTGAGTGTGCTCAACAACTATAACATGAATCCTATAGTTGCCAAAAACTCCAAAACAAGGAGGGCTAGATTTTATCTTGAAAACGATTATTAACGTATTAGACGTAGCTATAGTCAATGGTGTCACATAATCATGAGTCGCGTCCTTGCGGTCCAGCGGACACGGCCAGGGAATTGACTAAGCCAAAATCACTTATCCATAGTCTAGCTAGGGTGATCCAACAAACTTAGCCAAGCACATTGACCGAATCATGGTCCATTGAATTAAACTTATCATTTATAAGCATGCCATCAACTAAAAGGCTTTTATTAGAACTAGTTAATCATATCAACTAGTGGAATCCTTAAAATTCAAAATTTATTAGGATTCGTTAATAACTTTTATTAAGTCCTTATCAACTATAAGGTTTCATTTGTATTAACATACTATCCTAATCGTTATTAGGATTTTAATAAATACAAATTACAACACTTTAAAGTGTAGCCTTTAATGAAAATTATTATTATAACGATTAAAATAATAATCATCGTCAAAAAGGGCTACCCTAATCAGGAATTAGGTATTTAAATATTGTAACAGTTTATTAAACATTACATGTTATTTTAAAATTCATTGCATAAATTTTAAAGGAGTTTTTAATGGCTAACCTAAAAGGGTTTCTTGAATTATCAAATAATAAGCAAGAATTTAGAATGGCCATTAAAAACATAACCTAACTACATCACATAAAATTAGTGTAACGGCTGGTTTTTGTATGATGATATTTATTTATATATATGTGTGATTGCTCGTCTTCCTTCTTTTCTTTTCCGTATTCTTTCCCCTATCTGGAGCTGAGCGTGCTTCATGACGCTCTTGTCTTGGAGCCAGGCCCATCTTAGGAGTCCCTAGAACCCATCCCGAAGCTTCGCACTTCATTTGGAGACTTGGGGTGCACTTTATTCGGTTCAAGAACATGGACCGACCGACTAGATGTCAATCTAGTCAGTCAGAAACTCTTCATGGACCGACTAGTTTCTGTCAGGTTTTTCCCTTGAGTTACTGTTTACTTTTAGTCGGTCTAAGTTCATTCCCCGACCGACTAGTTGCCAAACTAGTCGGTCAACACTTCTTCGTAGACCGACTAAAATCTGTCAGTTTTCTACAGCCAAGTTACTGTTTATTTTTAGTCGGTTTAAGAACGAATACCGACCGACTAGTTGACGAACTAGTCGGTTAAGTTTTCTTCTCAGACTGACTAATTTTCAAAACTTCCTGTCGACCACTTTTACCCTTTAGTCGGTCAATGAACACTGGCCGACCGACAAGGTTGCAAACTAGTCGGTCGACGAGCCTTCATAGACCGACTAAATCTATCAACCTGTACCGACACTGTTCTCGGTTTGCCTTTTAGTCGGTCACAGTTATACGACCGACCGACTAGTTCCCAAACTAGTCATTCAACCACCCTTCTCAGACCAACTAACCGACCCCCAAAACCCTAGTTTTGCTCTAGCCGCCGTTTCGTTTTCTTATTTAAACGCACTGTTATTTTCATTTCTCCCTCATTGTTTTGAACCATCTTCTTCCCCAACCCTTCTCCTTCATTTCCCTAAGTCTTCTCCTCCTCCTGAGCGCCCTCCACCTTCACGAGATCAATTTGATCTCTTCCCCTTTCCATTCTCCATTCTCCTTTCTCCCGTTTTCTCTTTCTCTTCCGACTTTTCCCCACAAATAGCCGGCCACCCTCTCAGATCTGAGATCCGTGGCCAAGCTCCGGCCGCCGTCTCTTCGCATGGCACCCCGACCTCAGTTCTAGCGACGACGACCCCGGGAGATGCCAATATCTTCGTCATCACCTTCGGAGGCCGACGTCATCATCAACAATCAACGTTCCTCGCTGCGCTACCCGCGGCCTAGGAATTTCCGGACGACGCAAAGTTTCCACCTTTCCAGATCTGACGCCGGATCTTCGTGCAATCGTCATTTTCAGGTTGGTCCCCTAAATTCGTAGTAACCCACACAATAGATAATCAAACCCTAATTAAAATTAGCAACCTAATCAAATTAAATTTTACTTTCCGCTCCTCTTTAAAACGTTGCGCAACCGTAGAAAATCGACGAATGGACTTTATGCATGTACACATAGGATAGATCGTCGATTAGGTTAATTACATTAAAAATGTGATTTTTGACAATTAGGTTCGTCCCGATAACCTAGACACAACCCTAATATGAATTCTGAATCGTGAACTGACACAGTCGACGTGTCACGATTTTCAGACGCTTTTCCGTCGACGAGACGTTTGGACGAGGCGTACTAGGGAGACGACGCACTCGCCACCACAAGAAAGTGTACCACTTGCGTTCTTGGCCATGTTTAGGCCTTAGTCTTGCTAGAATAGTTGTCTTGGAATGATGAGGACCGGAAGTGAAATGATAGCGTCCGGGACGCCCTGATGGCTCAGATTTGACAACGAAATCTGAGTCCAACAACAACAAATTTTTGATATCATAGGATTGACATGCGTGTGTGTGAGTTGTGGACACCCTAGTACAACCCTCCTGTTTTGTCGTGTCTTGTCTTGTTCTGTCTGCACAGCCCGCTGGGTAATAGGGCACTCGCCTAGCCAGAGCGAGTGATCTCTTGTACTAGTTCACAGCCTGATGGGCAATTGGGCACCTGTCAAGCTAGAGCAGGTGATCCCATGTATTGATACACAGCTCAGAGAGCAATAGGGCACTTGTCAAGCTAGAGTAAGTGATCCCTTGTCCTGTCACGATTCTTGGGGTTTTGGGGTAGGGTTGAGCGTGCAAGCGGCAAGAGGGTCTGATCCCCCTCGAACCGAACAGGCGTGAACCCTTTCGTGTCTTGTCTTGTCGTGTCTGGCTTTCCGTGTTTTGTCTTGTCTTGACACCTGTAGGCTAGTCCCGTGGTCGGTAGCACTCGCTACGACCATTACTTGTCGTGATTACTTTCCTATAGCGTGTACTTCTGTTGTTAAAATCTCAGCATGTTAATCAACCAGTAAAACGTTGTTAAGTAATTGGTGCACTTCCAGTTTGGTCTAACCTGTTCTTGTAGACCTTACCTGATGTACAGTTCCTTCTTTTGGTGCTGTAAGTCAGGGATTGAGCCAGAGTACGTTGAGGAGACTGACTTGCCAGCTGACGTGGAGCCAGAGAGCATCGATCCTGAGTACGACCCTGAGGAGGACCAGAGCTAGAGACTCCTCGTTGCAGTTTCTAGAGACTTTTATTGCTTTTAGTTGGGTGCGTAGCACCTTTTGTTTCCTTGTCTAGGTTGGGTGCTTGCACCATTAGATTTACTTTTCTGCTGTTGTAGCCCTTCGGGCGTTGAGACTTGGTACTCTTGATATGTTGGAATAAAATGTGATGTTCTTTCCTTCTTATACTTTTATTGTTCTGTACTAACATACATGGACCTGTACCTTCGTCTTGGTACCACTCAGACGCTTATTGGGTCAGGGCTCCGTAGCTCTGGCCTAAGCGGGCCTAGTCACGCTTCGCCTCCGCTGTTTTGGGAAGCGGGGCGTGACAGGTTTTAGTGGTGTCCCATGCAGGTCCACGTCCCAATTTTTCTGTAAGTACAGAACAGTAAGAGTAAGGACATTCGCTTTTGATATTCACACATTGTACGAGTCTAATCTACGTCTTTCTGTCAATAGGATGGCAGGGCTGTAGGGGAATTGGCGGTCCCTTAGGGCACAAAAACTCTAGTCCCGTCCTAAGTCGGACGGAACATAGACAGAAAAAATCATAGCAGCGGAAGAAAAACCTATGTTAACTAATTAACATGCAGTTAAAAACAATTTTCAACTTAGCCCTAAGGTCCAAGACCCTATGCCAAGATCTATGCCGACTTGGGATGGGTCTGACCATCCTAAGAAGGATCTAGCCTACTGCGATTAAACTAAACTAATGCTAAAAATACTTTAACCACATACCCGGAATCTCAGCCCTGGAGCAGGCGAGATGTTCCGCGCCGTCTTCCGAGCTGCTCCCGTCCCACGCCAAGCCGCTCCTTGAACCGCTCCACGAACCGCTCCACGAACCACTCCGCATCCCGAGGCGATCAATCCCCGTGCCGCCGAGCCAACCACGCGCCGAAGAAAGTTTCACGCGAGTGAAACCTCCGCCAAGATTTCAGATTCAGAATCCGAACTCCTTTGTAGCTTTGCCAGAGCCCGCAGGAGTAAGGCAGAAATTTAGGGAGAAGAGAAATTTTATTTAAGCCTAGATCCGAGCGTGCTCCAACATTTACGAGAGCCGCTCAGATCTAGAGCTTGGGACGAGTTTTGAGGAAGGGGGGAGACCCCTATTTATATAGGCGGCGGACTCTCCCCTTTTCTCAAAATCCGATGTGTGACTAAAATTGAGTTTAATTAAAATCAAGTTAGTTTGCACGTCACAAAGTGCAAACTTCCGTGAATTTTAACTCACTCACCGTTGAGCTTCAAGATCGATACAACCTATCAATACGACAAGCGTTCAACCGTGAACGCATAGGAAAAAACGGTTCGTCAATCGGAGTTCGTTTGACCCTCCAATTGAGTGTCCAAAGATCAGCCCTAGGCTAGTTTTTCGCAAAAACTGAGCCGTCATTTGATTCAGCACACTTAGGGTTCAAAACCCTAGAGGTGGGGCCCATGGGTGGGTCCCACGCAACCCGCGCGTGCTGAATTCGCCTGGGCAGAGCCCAAGCCGTGCCTGGGCTCGCCCAGGCGCCTGGGCGAGCCCAGGCGGGCCTGGGCTGTGCCCAAGCCCGCGCCTGGGCAGAGCCCAGGCGGGCCTGGGCTGTGCCCAGGCTTGTGCCTGGGCTTGCCCAGGCCGAGCCTGGGCTGTGCTCAGGCTTGTGCCTTGCTAGCCCAGGCAGTGCCTGGGCTAGCCCAGGCAGCCTGTTCTGCCTGGGTCTGGCCTGGTCTGATATTGCGGGCTGTTTTGGCTTTAACTTTTGCGTTTGGCGTCCGTTTTGGACGCCGTTCGAACCTGGGTCTAGACCGGGACATTCCCGTCTTACCTGTGAACTTTTCCTTGCGTTTATTTTATTAAATATTGTATTAAACAATTTAATACACATTTAATCGCTTTTGCATCAAATGCAAAATAGTCCCTATCTAAGCTTAAATTATCATATTGCATCAAATGCAATTATCTCTTCTTTTGCATCAAATGCAAATATTCTCCCTAACAAATTTCTACCTATTACTAGACGAAGCGTTGCACTCTGTGTGAGACCCTACAGCCTGACCCTTACAACAGGTTGGGCTCGAAGCCCTATACGGCAGTGACCACGAGCA
>CM061132.1:103100676-103119678 GCA_030789695.1 Scilla litardierei
TCAAAAGAAGTGATTGAGTTGATGATCGCCCCACAAGGGTGAGTTTTGATCTCTCCAAAAGAGAGTTTCATACCGTATTTGTAAGATTATAACTTTAGCAACGATTTTATTCATATTGTGCTTGAACCCCCAAAAGGGTATTTTCCGATGAATTGCTCCCAAAAGGAGAATTCATTGAGTTATATTGGGTATTTTCCGGTGAATTGCTCTCAAAAAAAGAATTCATTGTGTTATATTCATCAACCAAATTAATACGACTCATGGACCCTAATGAACCCATACCATGTGCACACTTTTCATCGATATTTTCATACACCACTTTTCTTTGTTCGCATTGTTCACCACGATCAAACCCATTAAAATCATCGTCACCATAAGTGGTTAGCTTCTTTTCGTTGGGTTTCTATTTGATTTAAGCTGTGGTTGCAACAGATTTTCTCCTGAGGATTCGACATCTGGACTCCCAGATTATATTACTTGTACGGACTCTTGCGCTTGAGAGAAGCACTTTTTGGGTCTACCAAACATCCAGGCAGCCGGACAAGGGGAAGAAGGTAAACGTGGTCTAGGCGGCCATGCGCGTCATCGAGTGAGCGGACGGGACAAACAACTGCCACCTCGTCGGGGTAGGGCTATACTGCCCTGACCTCGTTCGGTTTTTGTTGTTTCCTCCATATGTACTGGTCCATGGAAAGGACGAAGGACCTTATTAGTACAAATGCGACCGCCTTTTTCCACATCTAGCTGAATGGCCATTTGACGACGCGGTAGAGAACTCACTTTCCTCCCCCAGGGGACTGTCCTCACTCAGCAGGTCGGAGGCAGAAAGCTATTCCACAAGCGGGGAGGTCATTAAACCCGTCCGAGAGCCTAGGGGCAATTCCCCTAGCAGACGGGTCCCGCGGTTGGCCCTAAGCCGGAGAGCAACCCTCCGCAGGCCCACCAAACCGATCGACCGTAAGGCTGGGGGCGACTCCCCCAGCAGACCGATCCTTAACCCCGTCCGAGAGCCTAGGGGCAACTCCCCTAGCAGATGGGTCCTGCGGTCGGCCCTAAGCAGGAGAGCAACCCTCCGCAGGCCCCCCAAACTGATCGGCCATAAGGCTGGGGCAACTCCCCTAGCGGGTCGATTCTCAAGTCCACTCGTAAGGCTGGGGGCAACTCCCCCAGCAGACAGAAACGTCGGTCGGTTATAAGCCGAGAGATATTTCCCCTCGCCAACCGAACGATTAGCCCGCTTGTAAGGCTGGGGCAGCTCCCCCAGTAGACAAGGACGTCGATCGGTTATAAGCCGAGGGATAGCTCCCCTCGCCAACCGAATGATCAGCCCACTCGTAAGGCTGGGGAAGCTCCCCCAGCAGACGGGGACGTCAATCAGTTATAGGCCGAGGGATAGCTCCCCTCGCCAACCGAACGATCAGCCCGCTCGTAAGGCTGGGGGCACCTCCCCCAGCAGACGGGGACATCGGTCAGTTGTAAGCCGAGGGATAGCTCCCCTCACCAACCTAACGATCAGCCCACTCGTAAGGCTGGAGGCACCTCCCCCAGCAGACGGGGACGTCAGTCGGTTATAAGCCGAGGGATATCTCCCCTCGCCAACCGAATGATCAGCCTGCTCGTAAGGTTGGGGGAAACTCCCCCAGCGGACGGGGACGTCAGTCGGTTATAAGCTGAGGGATATCTCCCCTCGCCAACCGAGCGATCAATCCGCTCGTAAGGCTGGGAAAACTCCCCCAGTAGACGGGGACGTCGGTCGGTTATAAGCCAAGGGATAGCTCCCCTCGCCGACCAGACGATCCGCCCGCTCGTGAGGCTGGGGGTAACTCCCCCAGCGTATGGGGGCATCGACAAGTTATACGCCGATGCGCAGCCCCCCTCGCCGACCAACCGATCCGACTGACTGCGAGGCTGGGAGCAACCCAGCCACGTACAAGGAGATTACCTAAGCAAACCGAGTATCGCGAAGGGAGGAAGAGCTATGACGGGTTGGATGAGGCGCCAATAAGGTCCCAAACCAGGGCGCCAACAAGTCCAGAGTTTCGAGGACCCTTCGCCCTCGCCGCACGCAACAAAGGGACGTCGACGAAATATGGAATTGATGACCGGTACAAAATGCGATAAATGATCAAAAAGACCGAGGGTCCCCACTAGGCGGAAAACCCCCAGCGGCAAAAAGATATATATGTATGTATATATAGATATATGTATGTATATATATATATATATGTATGTATATATATATATGTATGTATATATATATATATATATATATATGTAAATTGTTCAAAATTACAAACCAAAAAGGGGGGAAGGGGACGAAGGGTCGCTTAAGGCTCCGGGGCACGGGAGGAAGTGTCCTCTAGAACCTCGCCCTGCTCGGAGCGGAGGGGATCGGCGAGACCTGCCGGTGATAGGAGCGGTTGTCGGGCGTGTTCCGCAAACCGTCGGAAAGAATCCCGGACAACATCAACAATCCAAGGGGCCAGGAGCTCCTCATAGGATCCGAAGGCCTCCCTCAAGACCTCTGCGATCCTTGGTCTCAGGGCCCCGTCGACGCCCCTCTCCACCTCTTCGGTGAATCGGACCTTCTGACGCAGCTCAGCTAGCTTGCCCCAGAGAACGCCCCTCTCCTGGCGGAACTCCTCCTCCTCCTCGCAGGCTGACCTTTGGGCGTCGACCAGATCCCCCTGGAGGTCCAGCACCTGGGACTCGAGCTCGTCCACCCGACGACAGAGCTGCCGGGCCTCCATGCGAGCCTCTTGAACAGCTACCTCGGCCTCCCCAGCCCTCGAACGCTCTCGGGCTGAGTTCCTCAACCGAGCTGCCCGATGCTGTGCCTCGACGGCCATCACGGTGGCATGCAAAAAGAAAGGAATTATGCTAAGAAGGATCAAGCGACAGGACGATCGACAGCGTTCGACAGTGTACCAAACCTGTTGAAGCTGCCAGACTAAGGAGTCTGACAAGTTGTCGGTGGGAGCCCTCTCCAAGAGGGAGGGGTCCCTCGGGAGGATGGTGTCGACCGCTAGCTGGTTGGCCAGGGTCCGGTCGACGAATACGGAGTCCCCGAGGGCAACTTCGGGGCTCGACAAGGTGCTCACCAGGGCACCACTAGCTTCCACCATGGAAGGAGCGGCCGAGGCAACGGGAGCGGCCGAGGCAACGGGAGTGGCCGCCAGGGTCAACGGGAGGGTTTCGTCGGAGACCATCGGCACCTCGGGGGTTACGGGGTGCAGGCACCCTCACCGTTCTTCCTCTGCTTCCTCTAGCTGGGACCAGCGGATGTCGAGGGGAATGCTTACGACCCACGTCATGACCGCTCGCAGGCGCTCGGGGAGCCGATCGGGGGCCCTCGTCGCCTTCCCCTGCTCGGACAGAGTGGGGGGGTTCAGTCCCCATGAACTCTTCTGCCATGAGGTCCATCACAACCAAGGGGGAGGCGTGGCCTCCACCCTTCCCACAACGGGCTCGGCCTGGCGCACCTCCTCATCAACAGTACGGCGGGGCGCCCGGCCAGAACGGTTCCCTCGGCTCCGGCCGGACCCCAGCCGAATGAGCTCATTGACGTTGCAGGTAAACTCACGCTTGGCCATCTCTACAGAAGGAAAGAAGATCAGGGTAAGCGAGAGGGAAAAAAAGAAAGAGGAGCGACCTACCGGGAGACCATAGGACGTTCTTAAGAAGCAGGTCATCTAGCAGAGGCCAGACCGACCTCTCCTCCAGAGGAAGAGATGACAGAACTCAGACAGCAGCTTGATCAGCCTCGATGAGGGTTAGCGCCGAGTTATATTGGCATGACCCTCCCCAACCTATCAAGATCACGGCATCCTGAGGGAAGACAACAAAAACATAGCTTGAGCTCCAGTCTCCCACCCAGCGGGGCAGACCGAGCAAGCACTCCCTCCCTCCATGGGCTCGGAGGTGCTGCCATGATCCCTGGCCGACCATCTGGACCCGGTAATAATAAAAAAGAAGGGGAAGAGATGGCTCCAAGCCATGGACGCGGAAGATCACGATGAACCTGGTCAGCACCGCGATGGAGTACGGCGTCACCTGGCACAGGGCCACCATCAAAGATTTCATAACTAGGATGATAAAAGGATGAAGGGGGAACCAGAGTCCTAGGCGAAACATCTCAACATAGACGCCGACCTCATTATTCCGTGGGAAGCAAATCCGTTCGTCGCCAAAGGGGATCATGACATCATACGGGTGGCATAGATACTTTTCTCGGATCTCCTTAGCCACCAAGAAGGGGGCCATGGACGGCGACTTAAGGACCAGCAGGGCGACATCGAACGTTTCAGCAGCCCGAGCCACGTCATCACCAACGAGGTCCGTGAAAATCTTCCTTTTTCCCTTGTCCGATGTTGGGTAAGTCCCCGAAGGAACTCCAGGCCCCGGAGGCCGGACATTACCAGACCCGGGTGCTGGACGGCCCCTTGGACCTGACGCTGAACCACCTATCCTAAGCATAGTCATAGGGCAAGTGAAGGAGAGAGGGGATTACCTTGAGAAAAATCTGGAGGAAGACGAACGACGGGGTGGAGAAGCTTGCAAGATAGAGATCAGGAAGGGGGGCGCAAAAGAATCGAAACTTGGGAGGCCGACACCTTTATATAGAGAGCGATCACGGAATCCAAACCGTCTGGAAAGAAGCATGTGGCAGCATCTGAAGATCGGCGGCGCTTCGAAACCCGCACTAAGAGAAGATCAAACTGGATGTATCATGATGACCCCCATTTAATGGGCTGGCCTCGACTGACGCACCTGTCAAATCCCCAACAGTCACATCGCCCGAACCGAACCGGCTGAAACCAGACGGCCTGGACGATGGGGGAAATTGATACGACTATTTTGGAGAAGCCCAAGAAGCAGAGACACGAGGCCCAGCCATGAACGGGAAGCCCACGAGCGAGGTTGGGCCCGCCCGACGAGGCCCACAGATATGACTCGAAGCTGGTCCAGTCCGCCCCCGGGGACGCACGATCAGCTCGTGCTCCTCAGAAATAGCCATTCCCCAGAATCCGCGACCCCTTAATTACCATTAAAGGGCCCGTTAGTAAATGCCCCCCCCATGACACACGTAGAGGCTAGGAAGGAGGCGGATCGCGGGGGCATGTAAGGGGGCGGACGAATGATGTGGAATGGGGGCAATCGTGGTGGAGACCCCATAAAAGGACCGGAAGGACAACCAAAAAGGGGATCGAATCCCAGGTATCCAGATCTGAGGTACATCATCAACGACTTAGGTTTTCACAATTTTTCTCCCTTCACCTGCTCGTGCTGAGGGTCAGTGTATCGATCTCCTTTCGAGTCATACCTACCCCTCCGAGCACCCTTTAGACCTTGATCTGACTTAGGCATCGGAGGGGATTTGGCCGGAACCTAGATCTGGCCTCCCTGATGAGCTTCTCGTCTATTCAGGAAGAAGCTGATCGAGGCACCGAGGCTATCCCTCAGCGCCAGGCGATCACCCCCGCTGTTAGCAGGCATGGCAACCGACTGAAGGCCGAGCAGCAAGTGAAGCGCCGAGGCTACCCCTCGACGCACATCCAACCGAGGCCGAGCCCATCACACAGAGCCGAGGCTTACCCTTCGCTCTGCATCAGCCGAGGACCAACGCTCTGCCCGAATCTCGTGCTCGACCTCGACTCAACCTCCGAACCACGCTGAGTGCACGTGAGCTTGACGTGCCCAAGGGATCTCAACCGACCCCTTGACCATGTTGACCGTGTAGTCATCGGTCAATGATCCAGTGGTGAGAAAACACCCGTAAACAGGTACCACACAAGCATAGCAGGAAGGAAATGCAAAACAAAAATATCCTAATCACAGATAATTATGTCCCGATAAATCTATACCATTCTAAAGATAAAGCAACCTGATGAAAAGGAGTTATCACTACACAGTGCTCAAAGTTTAGGAATTCTCAAATTTTCCTGATTTTAGCAACAGGATCTAAGAACACTGCTCCAGTTCGTCCTTGCTAATACTTCAGAATCACTGTGCTGATCATTACAGAAAATTCATAAAGTTTGGTTTTACGTGCAAAATTTGCATCAGCATACGATCCGATATTTCTTTACCAGTTAAAACACAAGGAACTGCAGTTCATATTAAATATGATTTTTCCATATAGAGATAATAGCATTAAGAGTCACAAGGATTTTATTTAAGATTTGGGCTTGTAATATGGACTATTAGCCAGTGTATGAAATTGCTTTAGTGCAAAAATATGGCAAAACTTCTACCAACAAAGACCTGCATTTTTCATACCAATAACTATTGCAGTCTTTAAGATTGACTAGGTTTTATCTTTTTCCATTAAAAGGGATCGGTATTGTCTACACTGGATTTGAGAACACCGGGTGGTCTACCGGTATATTCAATATCACAAACAGAATCACATGTGAACAGCCCTGACATTCTGTCAGTATAACTACCCGATCTGGCTAGCCCAAACAATCATGCTCCAAATTTACTCCTAGCAAGTCTTATTTCTTCTTTGGAATGATCTTACCTACTTACTCATAGTGCTCTTCTAAGCTCCCTCGACTCCTCGCTCTCATTCTCATCCACATCTAAGTCATTTGATATTGCCTCTATAGGCCTTGTCATTAGCTCTTTCTCAATCCTCTTCTTCTTAAATTTTTTATGTCGGTTTTCTTTCCACATGGCTAGTGTTCTAAATATCGGTCCGCAATCCGATATATCGACCGCAGTATCGGATTTAACACATGACCGATACGATATGGGAAGATTCATTGCGGATTCCGATTTTTAGACCGATATCGGCGATATATCGGTCAGAACCTGATATTGCGGCTGATATTTCGCTATCGAAATATCGACCGCTTTTGGCTAATATCGGGTCACTTGCTTAGCAGGCTGCGGTCTCTGACAAATAATTTTTCAGCTGACCCGACCCGCCCCCGTTAACCTTTCGATTAAAATTCTCGATATGATCGAAAAATCAAGGTGGAACCCTAAAAATCTCGGCGATTCAACAATGACCCATCATTTCTCCGACTTTACCTCTTCTCCGGTGAGTTTTTTCGCTTCTCGTCAAGTTTTTTGCCTCTCTGACAAAGTTTTTGCTTCTCCATTGACTGATTTTTGCTTCTTCAATACAGTTCAAGAGTTCGAATGCCATCGACCCTTCGCCCTCATCTCGTTGGTGTTCGAAGCATTAGAATCGTTCAAAGAGTTTGGTTGTGCGAAGCGTTCGAGTGTTCAAAGCATCTCCAAGCATCCGGTCCACACCACTGACACGGTAAGCGTTCGAGTGGTTAATATATTTTTTCAATTTTTAAGTGGTTTATTTTTTTTCCAGTTCTCAGTTCTTTTGGAACTGTGTTTTTCCAGTTCTCACTTCTTATTTCTCCAGTCCACGCCACAGACACACAGTAATGTGAAGTTTTTTTTCATTTTTTTGGAACTGTGTTTCAGCAATCATCTTGCTCTTTGACTTTGATGCAAGTGGTCTCAAGAAACATTGAAATGAGTTAAGCAAATAATTTTATTTCTACTGTTGACATAACTTGTTTCTATTTCTACTGTTTCTTGTTGTTTTATACTGTCTATGGTTGATTTTGTTAAAGCTCCTAACTGAACAAATACTAGAAACTCTAAGATGTGATATAAAGAAAGGTTTTGGTTATTGAAGTAAATCAGTAAATAGCAATGCATTTTATTTCTGTTTATTACGGTGCACACATGTTTTGTATCCTCTATTGTTGTACTAGGTGGCATAGGACAACTGGTTCTGAGAATAGTTGAAGCAAGTGTCAAATTATGGAGACCTAATGGGGAAACATTGGAAACTTCAATATTTGAAGGTAAGGATCTAAGTAAACAATCATCTTACTACATACTGCATACATGATACATGTGCTGATGTGCATACAATACATAGACATAATTATATATATGAATAAACTTCCATGAAAATTTATGTTTTTGATTGTAGCATATGGTAACTGGTAAGATGCTCTTGATTTATTTGCCGCTCTTGATTTTTTATGCTCTCGATTTGCTATTTTCCAATTCTTTTGCATGATTATTAGCAATTCTGGCTAGAATTAAAAATATTGCTGCTTTAAGACTGCAAAAAAAAATCAAAGAGAACACAGAATTAGTTATTAAATTAATAAAATTTAAAATTAGTATTTACATGTGAAATATACATCGATGAGTAACATGGTTGAATATAAAGAATGCAAATGGTCAAACATCCATGGTTAATGTAGAGATAGGTCTTTATATTGCATTAATTTTGATAATATTCAATTGTTCCTTATTTGTAGCATTGTTAGCTTGTTTTATTTTATTTATTAACATTTTTCAACATTTGTTTTCATTATGATTTAAGGTATATAGGATTTATGCTTTCTAGTCTTGTGATTTGTGAAGATGGCGTCCTCCGAAACTTCTAGTAAAAGTGTTCCAAAAGGGACCCTTGCTAGGCATATGGAAAGCAAGTGTATAGCCATATTATGACTAAGATTCAATGTAAGTATTGCAATTAAATTGTTAATGAAGGAATTACCCGATTCAAGGTGCATCTTGCGGGAAGAATGGAAAATGTGAGGCCATGCAGTAGTGTCTAGGATGATGTGAAGAGCAAGGTGTTAGAAATTCTTACCAAGTTTGAGAAGGAAAAGGAGCGCAAGGCGATGGGGGCGCAAGCTTTAATAGATGACGTTAACATTGGTGGAGCAAAACAAGCCCAAGAGGAACATAAGAGTGGGACCCACCAGGAGTCTTCATCACGATCAGGTGCTTTTTCTACATTTAAGAAGCAAAATGGATAGGTATGCCACTCAAGCTCCAAAAGATTTGGATGTTTCTATGGAAAAGACGAAGCAGACTACACTTGATTCGAATGGAAGAAAGAGGAGAAGGGAGAACACGATCCGATATACTGCAAGGTGGTTCTTCGAAGCCGGAATTTCTTTCAATGCTGCAACACTTAGAGGCCATAAGTCAATTTCGGCCAAATGTTGCAGGTCGTATGTCAATTTGGGCCAAGCTTAGAGGCTCCCACTCCTTATGAGTTAGGAGAGACGTGTCTTGAAAAGGAGGTGGAGGAGACACATGAAGTACTGAAATCTTTCAGAGAGAGCTGTAGTATTCATGGATGCTCCATTATGACCGATGCTTGGTCTGATCGAAAGAAATGGAGCATCATGAACATATTAGTGCACTCCCAGCAGGGATTTTTTTTCTTTGACTCGAAGGATGTTTCGGCTGAGCGCCATAGTGGGGCGTTTATTCATGCTTTTGTTGATAGGGCAATTGAGAAGTTGGGAGAGAATGTTGTTCAGATAATTATTGGTAGTGTATCTAATATATGGAAGCAGCAAAGATACTGGCAGTGAAGAGGCCAAGAATCTTTTCGACGAGTTATGCTGCACACACAGTTAATTTGATGCACGTGGATATCGTCAAAATCAATCCGATCAGGAGTGACATTACAATGGACAGAGATGTCTCCATTTTCATTTATAGTCAAACCATCACTCTGAGCTTGATGAGAGACTTTACAAAAGGAGACATAGTTAGGCCCGACGTGACTAGACTTGCCACTGCCTTCTTTTCTTTGAGTTCATTAAGAGATAAGAAAAAAGAATTGAAGCAGATATTTAGTTCTGAACAATAGGAAGAGTGACTTTTTAGCAAGCCTGTAGGAAGGAATATAATAATAATTAAAATTTATTTACATTGATATATGATTATTTCATAAATTTTTTAATCATATATGAATTATTAATCCTTGCTTTGTATGTTCAAGAAATTGTTTTGAGTAACAAGTTTTAGTACAATGTTGATCTGGCTTTTGAAGGTTTTCTCTCCTTTGTTGAAAGTTTTGATGAGAGTGGATGGTGATAAAGTCCCGTCGATGGGCTTTGTGTATGGTGATTTGGTTGAAACCAAGGTTGAAATTGCATCGGCCTTTGCCCAGAAGGAGAAGATGTATCTTCCAATATGGAAGATAATAGATAAAAGATGGGATGAGAAGCTCAAGTCGTCGTTGCATAAGACTGTGTATTACTTGAACCCTTTTTACTATTACCCTAATAAGGAAACTATTGAAAATGATAATATTTTTAATGGTTTTGTGGAGTGCATGCATCTCATGTATGGGAATGATCATGATATTATTGAGAAGATTGGAGAATAGCTCTACCTCTATCTAAACCAAAAGGATTCATTTGGGCGTGATTTTGTAAAAAAATGCTGCAAAAAATCGAAAAATAAACACAGCTATAATTATTATTTACCCCTTATTAAATAAACACATGTTAAGCGATGATTTTTATATTTGTTAATTTAACAGTCATATGGTGGAGTTTCTATGGGACCGATGCTCCAAAATTGAAGCAAATGGCATTGAGTGTCATGCCTGACTCAAAATAGTGTTAGCTAATACTCCAAAGCATATGAGATCGTGCAAGTAGTACCTGGAGAGACCAGAATCGAATCCACGGGACAAGTCAACCTGAGATAACACAAATTCAACTATATATGGATGAGAAAGCAACCACCTTTGGAAGGTGAAAAGCGATTTAACGATTGGTATCAAAAAAGTAAATCCTAAAAAGTAGTATAGTGTTGCGAAAGTTTGGTTATCAATGAGATGAATATGCAATGGTTGTAACTTCATTAGGAGTTTGTAATTGCTGAAATATCATGTCTTTTAATATCACACAACGCTTCACCCGATCAAGGAGTGATGACATCAGAAAATGAATCGATAAAAACTAGTTAAAATAGCCGTATATGCATTACTAACAACGTTGATTTCATTAAACGATAAGCACAATGATATGTCCTGATTAGAGAACATAAACTAACTATCCTTATCAGGGCCTAGCCATAATGAACATCAATCATATCGACAATGAATAATACCCAATAAATACGATGTAGAAATCAACGTTACGAGCAATTTAAACATGATTTTAACGCTAAAGACATGAAATTTCATGATTAATACTCCTAATTACATCACAACCATAGCACAAGGAGAATAATCACTCATGGTGAAAGAAAAATCACGTTTCATAGATGAATACATCGTTCAAATACCAAAATACAATGAAAAAGCACTAAATATGGGGTAAAAGTTCAAGAATCTATCACCAAATCTCCAAGATAAACATCCAAACTCTCTTGATTTAAGAAAAATAGTCGCTGGAATTTATCAGCAACGTCCTCCAGAGAAATACACACAATAGCGGCCTCAAAAACCTAAAAATACGCCAGAATACCCCCAAAACCCCTAAAATACGCTTATATAATAGCATTGCAGGTTTTAGGGGCTTAACGGGTTCGAAAACCGCACCCATTATCACTTTAAACCCAAAACCACGGTCGCTTCAAATCTCATCCGCACATCTCAAGCGGGATCGAACGAGATGCCGCCACGCGTGCTTTACGATTCACGCGCGCTCGCTCCGCGTATCCTAGTTCAGCTCGGATTGATTCTCGTCCATAGGATCTCGATCGGATAGCTCTTGGATTGCCGCGTCACCTGAATTCATGAGCTGCTCTTCGTTCGCTTCGGGCTGAAGATGACCATCGGATCTCGATCGAACGGACGTCCTTACGCCATGTCGCTCGCTCTTTTGCCCGCTCTTCGTTGCGTTTGGGGATGAAAGGAGCCGTTGGATCGAGATCCAACGCTCAATAACGCGTCGTGTCTCCCATTCTCTGCCGCCATCCGATTCGATTGGAGAGCTCGAGATGCTACCCGCGTGTCCCGATCCGCGATCCGCTGATCGCTTCGTTGTGGGCCGTTGGATAGAGATCGAACGGCTAAAGTACAGCCGCGTCGCCCGCTTCTTTCGATGCGGGTGTGGACCGTCGGATCAGAATCTGACGGCTACGATCCAGCCCCGTATGTGATGCGGGAACGGGTGTCATATATACGCCGTATTTAGAGCGTATTTCGGCCGTATATCTCCAATTAAATGGTATTCTGTATTCAAAAATTCATAGTAATTAGCACAGATCTCAGAAAAATACAAATAAATAGTCGTTGGAATCGTGAGATTGATATCTAGCCATGAAATATATAAAAATTCATAAATACTCAATAAAAATTATATTTTATGCACAAATCAATGGTTTGCTCTAATAAATGATGATATACAAAGTACGAACGTATAGAGACCAATTAAGCATCATATGCACATAAAATAGTGCTAGATAAGGGGTTAATTATGCAATATTCACCCCCGAATCACACCCCCCAACTAGTGTTTTGCTATTCTCTAGCAAAGTGAGCGAAATATGATATCAAATATACACCTAGATCACCTTATCAGCTCTCAAATCACTCACCACCATACTAAAATGACAAAAGAAGATGACCACATAATAATTTCAAGATTTCATGCTAAAAAATAATGGTACTCATCGGTTTAAAGATGAAGAACAAGTATCTCTCAAATGGTCATGAAATCGACTTAACTTCTCTATCCATTACTTCATAACGCATAATATGCAAAATCAATGGCTCACACCTTTCAATCAGAAATTCTAACTTGGAGCGTAGATGCATCATGCAAAGCAAGCATAAATAATGGAATGGTATCAAGACATACACACGTCAATCTTCATTCATATAAAATCACACCATATCTTGTGCTTTCATTAAACTTTGGAAATTCTCTTGCCTTGCTAATTATGCACACTTATTCTCTCTCTTTTTTCTTTTATTAGTTCTGAGCAGCGCGCATAAAGCAACATTTACAGAAAAATTTATAACTTGGATCGCTCCATCAAATGAGTGAGTTTCCGGTCAATGACTCCCAAATCAAACGATAATAAGGCATTAGGCCAAAAAGGACCCCTCGGACCGCACTACTCGAGCCAACCAAGTTATTTATTTAGTGGTATACTTATTCATTTTTTATTGTTTCTTTAATTTTTTTCCTTTTATATTTGCTTTTGTGTTTCTCTTTTTTGTGTGCATAAATAAATTAGCAAGATAGCTTCCTCTTCTTAATTCTTTCACAAGAATGTGTTACTCTAATCATTTCAAAAGATAATGTAATCTATCTACCCAGAATCACACAAAGCATGCAAATAGCAATGAATAAGAGATAGAAAGCAGTGCTTCAGTTATTTTGTGAACTAATGATGCATGAACCTTGGTGTGTTCCATTGGAAGCATACGATTTGCTAATTCATAACTTCTAGATTCATTAAGTTATCAATCAATCCCATCCTTAAGATATAACAACAGAAATTCACTAAGAGTACCAGCATACATGTAAAATGAGACTGAAATATTTAACAATAGTGGTGGAAGAAAATGAATCACATGTGTACAGTGGTGAATAGATTTCAGGAATTTTCATCATATAAGGTTCATATCTAGGCGAAATAAATATTGGTGATAGAACTTGACTCATTTTTTTTGTATTTTTTGTTTTTTCAATGCAAAAAGGGAACTATCTAAAAAAAGAAGAAGAATCCTAAAAGTTTATACCCTTCCCCCAACTTAAAATAAGCATTGTCCTCAATGTTAGGGAGAGGGAAGCATGGAAAGAACACACCTGATTAGTTACCACCCGAAGGTGGATCTGTAAGATCAATGGTGGTATCCTCTCTGGTCCAAAGCTCTTGAAAATGTTTTAGACATTGTCCGTTGACTTTGAATTCTTGGCCGTCCTTCTCATTCACCAAAATCACCGCTCCATGTGAAAAAACTTCTTTGACAAAGTATGGTCCTATCCACTTGGAGCGCCCCTTTCCTGGAAATAAATGTAGTCTTGAATTGAACCGTGTCCCCACTCTTGAATTCTTTTCATCGGATCATCTTGTCATGCACAGCTTTCATCCTTTCTTTTGCTAGCTTCGCATTTTCATATGCATCTCGTCGTATTTCATCAAGCTCCATGATCTGCAATTTACGAGAAACATTTGGTGAGTCATTAGCAAATTAAATGTTCTAATTGCCCAAAAAGATTTATGTTCTAATTCAACAGGAAGATGGCAATTTTTTCCATAAACCAAACAGAAATGTGACATCCTTAAGATAGTCTTGTATGCTGTCATGTATGCCCATAAAGCTTCAGGCAAGCAAAGACTCCAATCTTTGTGCGTTGGGTTCACTGGTTTCTGAAGAATATTCTTTATCTCCTTATTCGCCCATTTTGCTTGTCCATTCGTCTGGGGATGGTAAGGTGTTGAAACTTTATGCATCACTCCAAATTTCTTCATAAGATTTGCAAAGAGCCTATTGCAGAAGTGGGAACCTCCATCACTGATAACGGCCTTTGGCACTCCAAAGCACGAAAAAATGTTCTCTTTCAAAAATTTCAGCACAATGGAAGCGTCATTGGACCTGCAAGGAATAGCTTTCACCCATTTAGAAACATAATCAATGGCAACCAATACAAATATATAACCAAAAGATGGTGGAAAAGGCCCTATGAAATTAATACCCCAACAATCAAATATTTCTATTTCTAGCATGTGATTCAATGGCATCATATTTCTTTTTTGTTATTCCCCCTAACTGTTGACAATGTATACATGATTTACAATAAGCATATGAGTCTTTAAACATAGTAGGCCAATAAAAACCACTTTGTAAAATTTTTGCAACAGTTTTATGTGCTGAAAAATGTCCTCCACATACCCCATCATGGCAAAAATGTAAAACGATATCAAACTCATGGTCGGGTACACATCTCCTTATAATTTGGTCTCCACAATATTTAAAAAGATAAGGGTCATCAAAGTAGAACGATTTTACCTCATGTTTGAAACGTTTAAAATCAAGATAAGACCAATGTGGCGGAGTTATACCTGTCACCAAATAATTAGCTATATCTGCATACCATGGTAGAGTAGAGATGGCGAAAAGCTGCTCATCTGGGTAGGAATCTCACAATGGAATATTAGGTGACTCTATTCCCACCGTTAATCTAGATAGGTGATCTGCGACATTGTTTTCCATTCCTTTCCTATCATTGATCTGAATGTTGAACTCCTACAAAAGAAGAATCCATCGTATAAGTCTGGGTTTTGCATCCTTTTTAGATAAAAGATATTTAAGTGAAGAATGATCTGTAAAGATGAGAATAGGTGATCCCAGTATGTAGCTTCTGAACTTCTCCAATGCAAACACCACCGCAAGCAATTCTTTCTCCGTAGTAATATAGTTCCTTTGTGCTTCATTCAACGTCTTACTGGCATAATAGATAACACAAGGAACTTTCCTTTCTTTTTCCCAAGCACTGCCCCTATCGTATAGTCACTTGCATCGCACATGATTTCAAATGGAATAGTCCAGTCTGGAACCTACAAAATAAGGGATGAAACAAGTGAATTCTTTAGTTTATCAAATGAATCTTGACACTCTTATGTCCATATGAATTCAGTGTTTAAAGTTAATAAGAGGCGGAGAGGCGGGAGATAGCACTGAAATCCTTTATGAATCTTCTATAGAATCCTGCATGGCGTAGAAAGGATCGTATGTCTTTGACACATTTTGGTGTAGGCAACTTCTGAATCACCTCAAATTTTGCCATGTCTACCTGAATACCTGCTTTAGAGACTAGGTGTCCAAGAACCAAACCTTCAATTGTCATGAAATGACATTTTTCCCAGCTTAGCAGCAATTTTTTTTCCTGGCACCTGTTCAAGACAAAAGTTAAGTTAGATAAACAATCTTCAAAAGAAGTGCCATATACAGAAAAATCATCCATAATTTCAACCATATCACTAAATATGCTCATCATGCAACGTTGAAAAGTAGCAGGCGCATTGCATAATCCAAAAGGCATCCTTCTAAAAGCAAAAGTTCCACAGGGACACGTGAATGTAGTTTTCTTTTGATCCTCTGGAGCAATCTCTATCTGATAATAGCCAGAATAACCATCTAGAAAACAGTAATATTCATTACATGCCACTCTCTCCAAAATTTGATCTATGAAAGGTAATGGAAGGTGGTCTTTTCGTATTTTAGAATTTAGCTTTCTGTAGTCAACACACATCCTCCAACCTGTGGTGGTTCACATAGGTATAAGCTCATTATTCTCATTTTTTACCACTGTTAAGCGTGATTTCTTTGGGACCACATGTATGGGACTAACACATCTGCTATCAGAAATAGGATATATTATACCTGCAGCAAGTAGCTTAAGAACCTCTCCCTTAACAACCTCTTTTAATGTTGGATTTAGACGACATTGCATTTCATATATAGGTTTGGCATCATCCTCAAGATAAATATGATGAGTGCAAATTAAAGGATTTTCTGCAATAAACCATCCAAGGGCCCCTTTGTGTTCTCTAAGCACATCAAGCAAAGCATGTCCTTGTCCAAGCGTAAGTTTAGAGGATATTACCACTTGAAAAGTTTCCTCTTTTTCAAGGAAAACATATTTCAGATAGTCTGGCAAGGGTTTCAACTCTAACTTTGGATGCTCAATCTCTGAAGGTTGTTGTGGTGGTAATTCCACTGGCAATGTTTCAAACTTTGTTACCCATGCATCCTTTGGTCTTTTATTTTTGCCATGCACAAAATAAGACTCATTAATATCATCTGAATTATAATTAATAAAATTAGATGAGCATTCATACTTAGCTTCAAAATAATCTGCAATCAAATTCTCAATAAAACATACCTCTTTTACTCCATCAACACTTGCTGGTAACTTACATGATTTAAAAATGTTTAGCTCAAGTTTCATGTTACCAAAACTTATCTTCAATTGCCCATCCCTACAATTTATCATAGCAATGCAAGTTTCTAAGAATGGATGTCCCAATATAATAGGAATGCAGTTACTTGATTGTGGCCCATGTATGTCAAGGACGATAAAATCCACTGGGTAATAGAATTTGTCCACTTGGACCAACACATCTTCCACGCATCCTCGTGGGATTTTCACCGACCTGTCAGCCAACTGTAGAATCACATGTGTCGTTTTTAGCTCCCCCAATCCTAACTACACGTAAACAAAGTAAAGCAAAATGTTAACACTAGAACCCAAGTTAAGTAAAGCATCTCCAAATTTCTTGGTTCCTATAATACATGGAATAGTAGGAGAACCTGGATCCTTATAATTGATGGAGTGTCAATGTTGAGTATTGGACTTCTCCCTACTTGGTGTTAATGATGAGCAAACATAAATACTTGTGACTAATCCCCTATTTTGTAGTTAATCCATTGCCTAAGCAAATTATGAAGATCTACTAGCAATGGATGACTCACAAACGTCATTGAAGGCAAATGACATGAATTGGTTGATCGTGGATGATGATTGAAGCTCCGTAAAGACTTCAAGCTCATACGATGGAAAGAAGAGATTATTCGTCAATGTAATTTTTCTTTTATCTCTTCTATTATGTAGCTTAGAAGTAGAACTTTGATGGAGCACTCACACACATCTACATTCAGTCATAGGACTCCTTTAGATCAATTGTCCTTTGACTCCAATTCATTTCTCTATTGGTTATGAAAGGATTGTTTATAACAGCCGACTGCTGAACAGTTTACAGTCGCTTGTCTCAAAAAACAGTCAACTGTATTTTTGTTCTACAATAGCCTATTATGCACAGACTTTTACAATATAGTTTTGGGCCTTCTCTGAATACTTCGCACAGGCTACTGATGAACGATTCACAGGCGCATGTCCAAGTGACAGTCGACTGTGTTTTGTAAATCAGTCGCATGTCCATCCTTGCCCAAACTTTGTTTGATCTGACTTTTACGGCCAGTCGACTAATGTTGTATATACAGTCGACTGTCTATTAGATCAGTCGACTGTCAATAATGCAACAGTCGCCTGTCTGTAAGTCATTTCTTTGACTCAACTCTCTGGAAATTTCTCATGCTTTTGACAGTGTCTGTATAAGGATTTACAGTCGACTGTTCTGATTAACAGTTGACTGTGTTCCTTGTATCAGTCGTCTGTCCTGTTACTTGTGAGATTTCCAGTATTTGTCTAACTTACCCATCTCTCGGCCAGTCGCTTATCGAAGGAATTACAGTGGCCTGTTGGTTTATCAGACGACTGTCTTTGCTTCATCAGTCGACTGTCCACGTGGTAAGTTACTGTTATGAATTCTCACCTACCCTTGCTGACTGTGCAACAGTCGACTATGGATTGTTCAACAGTCGACTGTCACAAGTTCAGATTCTATCTGTTGAGATTTTTCTCACGGATTCCAATTGGGTTTTTGCCTAAACTGTTTTGTGGATTTGAGAAAGCTATAAGTAGAGCTTCTACTGTTCCATTGGAAGGTTACTCATTCATTGCAAAATCTCTCAAGCTTTCATTTCCAAAGATCAAAGCTTTCAAATCCAAAGCCCTAAGTATTTCTAAATCTTGTTCTCTTGCTCTCTAACCTAGAACCAAAGTGTAATCATCAGGCATTTGGTGCATCCAAGAGAAAGGGCTTATCCTCTCTTCCAAGATAATTCTTCAACACACATCACACTCCTCCTTCAAGTTCTACTTCAAGGCATAGGTGATTGTAAGTGTTGTTTTCATTATTTCATAACTTTCGTTATTTGAGTTGTGCTCTCGGTTGTGAGAGTGGTTTGCTTGCTCCCAAGCTGTGGGAGTCAAGGACATCGATTGTAATCGATTGCACTTGTAGGGTTGCTACAAGTGGGCATTAAGAAAACCTCAAGTTAGGGTTCTAACTTGAGTATCTGGTGGTATCTGGGTGGTAGGGACGTAGGATTACCGGGAACAAGTCAGGAGTTGACTTGGGTAATCTGAACCCTTGAAACATCTCTGTGTTTGCGTGTGTTTCCTTTTGGGTTGTTTTTCTATTCCGCACTATTTGTTGGATTGCATTTTATTTGGCGTAAATTCCTTTTAAATTTGCATAAACACTATTCAACCCCCCCTTCTAGTGTTTTCCCCATAGACAGGGTCCTTACAATTGGTATCAGAGCGCAAGGTTACATCTATGGCATCCAACAACAACAATGTTCCACCGCTGCCTTCATACAACAATCAC